>PVHY01007375.1:0-67802 GCA_004024945.1 Uropsilus gracilis
GGATCACAAGCACCTTCTCCCCCTCTACAGTGCTTCATCAGGGTACACAGCTTATGTTGCCCACTTTATCCACAGCCATGGGAGTGGAGGGAGTCACAGGGCTGAATCCTAAGGCCTTGACCGACCGTCAGTTCCCTTATTTACACAGTGGCGACAATAGCACCTGCCCCTCAGGGCTGATGAGAAGAACCAGCTCAGCTGTGTATAGCACAGGGCATGGGGGGGGGGGGCAGGGAAAGTGTTCTTTCCCCTCAGCCAGCGATCTTAGAGATGAAGAGGTGAGACCAGGTTGACCCCAGTCGAAGGGGCCACCTATTTGCAGCTACACAAGAGAAGCCAAAGTAGACGTTCAATCCTATTACCTGGAGACAGACTCAGCAAATAGGCCACAGGCCACAACTCTGCTCCTGCCATTCCCTCCAAGGAAATGTCCTTTCCTTTTCTCCTCTCCAGGCCCTGCCCATCCTCCAGGTTCCAGTCACATCCTTCTTCCTCCAGAAAATCCTCCCCCCCTCTTCTTCCCCCACAGCACCCCAACCCCTTCCTGATTATAAGTGGGATTTGGACAGGGATTTGGATATATGAGAAGCTCTGGGTAGGCGAGTCACCATTTAAGAGTTGAGCAGTTTGAGGCATCCAGGGCCTGGGAGCGTGTCTGCACAGTAGCCAGGTGAAGGTGGCATGGCTGCTCTTGGTGACCCCAGCATCAGGTTCTATGCAAAACTTGCAGCACACTGTAGGCCCTAAAGGGACCAGAAGAGCCAGGCCAATGAGCGTCTCCATGGAAACCAGTGGCACGAGGTTGAATTTCCCCCTCTCAATAAAATAAGGACGCTAAGGCCAAGTTCATTTAATTTACAGCAATACAGATCCCTGTGCCCTGAGGTTCCTACCCTCTGTAAGGCAAAAATCATCTGCCCCACCCCCAGAGAGTCTGTGCTGGCCAGCCTGTCTCTGCTCCTGCCTCCAGCACCACAATTGCCCACATACCTGGGCCTGTGTCTGCTCACCACAGTGCCTCCAGTGCTCAATTGCCCTCGAAATGCCTTTCATGTCTTACCTGCAAAGCTGGAACAGCGTGGGGGAGGGACCTTCCCAGCCAGCGGGGCTGTAAGAATCGGATCTAAATGAGTCTGGTGAGCTCCTGCCTGACCAGACCAGACTGGGCCCAGCCCCCCACCCCCAGATCCTTTACATGTTCTGAGGACAGTGGCTGTGACAGGGTATTGCTGCTGAGGAGCCAGGAGCCAGAGGGAGAGGGGCTGGGCTGAGATATTCTTTTATTGAAGTAGATCTGAGGCCTCCTCAGAAACCAAATATCTAGTGCCCCATACAAGCACCCCCCATCTCAGGGCCAGAAACTCAGGGCCTATCTTTGCAAACCCTGTTTTCTCAGTGCGTCTTTTAACTTGTTGCCCTAATGGACAGCTGCTGATCCCCTGACTCTTGAAGGGCAATGTTTGTCTTCTGTACCCCTGGGACTGGGAAGTGGGGTGAATGCCAAGCACCCCCACTGCTCTTCCAAATACTCCCTCTGTATTCTGCATTAGAGAAGCTCTCACCACCACCCCCACCCACCCACCACCCACTCCCCACCCCCGTCCTTGTTGCAAGGTCACTCCCTCCCAAGGCCACACCCCTCCTTCACAGCAGACCTACCTGGCACCCTGGTCCTCTGGCTTCCTCTCCACCCCCACACTGTCATCATAGTTGGTGACTTCCATACCCCCTTTGAAGAGCCATCCAACATCAGGGACTCTTGGCTCCTCCAGGCCCTTCCCCTTACCCCCCGAACCTGCAAGAGCATGTCCTGGACCTTGCTAAATTGGGTACTGTACAATCTACCTCATCTCCACCTTCAGCATCCTGGGTCACGAGGCTGGAGTGTAAACTCCCTCCCATACACGCCATCTCCATCACTGATCACCACCGTTCAGAATCAAAACCTACAACCCTTATACCCATCTATCCGTCCTCTCTCTTTCCCTTCATCCTTAGAAGTCATGCCTAACTTTGGTCAACTTCAAGACCCACCTACTCAATACCTTCACCCACAGAGTAGGTAACCAGAGATGCAATGA
The DNA here is from genome assembly GCA_004024945.1 of Uropsilus gracilis. Classification (NCBI taxonomy): domain Eukaryota; kingdom Metazoa; phylum Chordata; class Mammalia; order Eulipotyphla; family Talpidae; genus Uropsilus; species Uropsilus gracilis. The sequence goes on from PVHY01007375.1 coordinate 2,082, forward strand.
ACTGAACTTCCTGTAAGTCCAGAGCCTTAAGCCTCATACCATCTCTGCTCTGGAGCACAGCAATGCATGACCAGTGGCCTCAGAGTGCATTTTCCACTCCCCATCCTTCTCCCCTCATTCATCCACACAGGCCCCACCCTCATAGGCCTAATGCTTTGTTCAGAAAATATGACAATCAAGAAGAACTTTGTCATTTTCCCATCTAGAAACCAGCAACCTCTCCTATGTGCACTCACTCTCTGTCTGCCTCCTGCCCTATGAAAAGAGGGATGAGGTCACTTCTCAACCTCAAGCACCCCTTCTATATGGATCCTGAGTTCCATCTCTCTTGCCTACCCAGGGATGCCTAGGTGTCTCCTTTGCACCATCTCCTGCCCCTCTACCAGGCAGAATGATGTCTCCTCTAAAAGAGTGACCCATGTTATCACACCTGCCCCCATCCGGTTTTCCTGTTCCCCTCCCTGCCGAATTGACTCATGTTCCAGTCTCTACTCTCTTTCTGGATGTTCAGTTCTTAGGGCTTCACTGATTCAGCATTTGCAGGATCACCTCTAAATTGCTGGTTCCACAGCCTGCCGTTGACTTCAGCTCACTTGCTGCAATGCTTTCCAAACTTGGCTCCACCAGTGCTCCCTCCCTGCTTCTCCTCCTGCTGGCTGGCTGGCAGTTCCCTCTCCATCTCTGTTACTGACTCTGCCCCCGTTTCCCAGTCTCTGCATACAGGGCCCATCTCTTCTACTTCCCAGTTGGCCCTAGGTGGCCCCATCCCCTCCAGTGGCTTCAAATACCAACTTGCTGCCATTGAGTCCTAACTCCTACCTTCAGCCCCAGCCTCTGCAGAACTCCAGCCTCAGGCATTTAAGTGCAGGAGAGTGGCTTGGAGCTGCCACAAAAGCAATATGACTGAAACCAAACTCTTGGTCTTTCCTTCAAATCCAATCCTCCTTCCCCAGCAGAGCCCTCTACCTCTGCTGATGGCACCCCTATCACCCACTCAGGTGTGTAAGCAAGAATCCCAGGATGAGCCCTCATTCCCTCTCCTCATCGCCTACACCTATGCATGGGTGAGTTCTGAGCATCCCATTCCCAACTCAGTGGATCTGCAATGCTTGCCATGCATGCGGCAGCCTCCTTGCTCTCACCAGCACTGCCTCTGAGCTGAACCAGAGCAGTCACCCTCAAAATGGGTCCCTGTCTCCACTCTGGAACTCTCCCCAGACAACAACCAAATTAGCTTTTAATGACTTGAATAGGATCCTATAACTTCCTTGCTGAAGATCTTCCAATGACTTTGGCCACATTCAGAGAAGAACTGAAACTCTTTGCCCCACTCACAACTCAGCCACCAGGGGCCATGCTCCCCATGCCTATTCAGTTTGAACCCTGCAGCAGTCCATCAGCATCCTGGGCAGGAAGAAGAGGATGGGCAGAAGGAGCCTCCCAGCACGCATGTCCCTTTTTCTCACAAAAATAAATTTTTCTGGGATTCCTACCCAGGGACTTCCACATCTCACAGCCACCCTTGTCATCTGACACCACAGGTGAGACTCTAAGAAGCAGAGTGCTTGGATGTGTCTGGTTTATAAAGGTTTTTTTAAAAGCAGTTTTTCAAAGGCAGGATTACTGCTGCCTTGAGTAAAGTGAACTCACACAGAGAACAACAGAGAGGCTGGTCAGCCAGTGTCTCCCAGGGAGATGGGCCTTCTCTCCCAGCTTGACTCAGACTCAGGCTTGGAAATCTGGGGCTTAGTGAGCAGCTGCTGAGGGCCTGATCTTGCTAGGCCTTTTGCACAGTCAGCTTCAAGGATGATATGTCCCACCTTGAGCATGTCTCACAGAGGTTGAGGAAGGCCACCCCTCTCACTGGGATGTATCAGGTGCTCGCAGATGACATAGAAGGGCTTGTTCTACAGGTGTGGAAACAAGGCCCCACTGTTCTTTTTGAGAGAGGTGGGAGTAACTCCCCAGAGATGATCTAGGGGTTCAAGCAAGACATAGACTGTGAGAAGGCAGCACCATGGAGGGGGGCAGCTTGACCAAGGGGTTGGCCCGTGCAACCCACTGGGAACTGAAGAGCAGCAGAGCATGGCTGGAGGCCAGAAGAGGTGAGAAGGAAAACTTGGCGGAAGAAGGCAAGCACCTAACTGTAAATAGTCTCGGGGGTTCCACAAGAAACTGATCTGTCGCAATCATCAGGTCTGCTTTTCAGAAAGGAATCCTGGCAGCCCTAGGTGGGGTGGAAATCAAGAAAGAAACAGGAAGACCAATTAAGAAGAATTGAAGTTATCCAGGAATGACATCAGGAAGGTCAGGCTTAGACCACATAATGGGGGCAGAGAAGGGTGGTAGCCTGAAGTCTGTGTGAGAGATTAACCCTATCAGGACAATGGACCAATCAGCATCGGCAGTCAGGTGCTACTGCTTCCCTTTGCCAGGCTTCCTCCCTTCCCCTTATTCCCAGAGCCTGCACAGCACAACTGCCCTAGTGTCTAGAGGGACAGAGAGACTATCCCTCTCCCATATCAGCTGTGGACCCCAAAAAGCCAGGGCATGTTTTATTCTTGTGTTTTCAGGCCTGCCAGCCACCTTGTCATCACTGGCTCATGCTAGGCATTCAGCACATGTTCAAGGAAGGTAGAAGATACAGGGCCCAGGATGGGCTGCATAGGAGCCCAGGACCAGATTGTGGAGGTGTCAAGACCAATCTAGGAGCTCGAATTTTTGTGCTATAGGTCCCAGGAGACAGTGAGGGGTTCAAAACCCAGTGTGGCCATCTGTGTGTGAGATAATTCATCTGACTGCTGTGGAAGATCAGGTAAGAGTAGAATCAGGTAAGAGTAGAAGGTGAGGAACTAGAGGGAGAGGAACCAGCCCAGAGTCACCTCTGATACTCTAGGCCAGGGAGACAGAGGCTGATCTTGGAAACGGGAGAAAGACCAGAGAAGAAAAGTCAGCCATAGACATACCCAGGAGAGAAAATAGTCGGGCAGGATGGTAAACTGGAATATGGTCAATTGGCTCATGGTACAGGCAGCTGGGTAGAATGGATACTTGCTGAGATGGGGCAGTGGATCAGGGGATGCTGGGTGTGTGGGGAGATGCTCACCGTGTCACGTTCTGGGGAGAAATGTACTGGACTAGCAGTTGGACGAGTGTGTATGAAGCTCAAAGTGGAGCCCAAGACTGGCAATGAGAATTTGGGGACCATCAGGAAGGAGAGATGGTGACCATGGCATGAAAGTCAGGGAGTGAGCTGGAGAGGTTGTGATGAGAATAGGACAGAAGCTTGGAGAGAGCCACCCTTGAGGCACAGCAGAGGGAAAGGATGGCAGAGGGAAAGGGAAGTAGGAAAGCCAGGACAGAGAGAATCCTGGGCACTGGGAAAGAAGGTTCAGGAAGGACTGGTGGACAGCAGGGCCAGGTCATGGCAGGTAGGAGAAGAACCAAACACTGACCCTGGACTCGGTGACTTGAAAGGAACTAGTCCCCTTTTCTAAAGCAGTTTCCAGGAGGTCGGGGGTGGAGGGAGGCACATTGCCCTCTACTGAGGCAGAAGTAAGAGTAATGGCGGCTCAATTAGTTACTTAATGGCTTTGTTCTAATTGCTATTCCACTTCTTCCAAAAAGAAGCGATTTTTCAAGTGTAAAACAGAGATTACAATGGATATAACATACTTAAAGAACCCAGCACTGTGACAGGCATACAATGCTGCTCAATACAGGTTAGGAGCGCTTGCTTCTTAGATTAATAGGCGTATAGCCAATAGTGCTATTAAAATAGAAAATTAAAAATCATGCGCAACTGGATATCCAAAAGAATGAAAAGGACTCAATAAGATGCTTGTACTCCCATGTCCCTAGTGGTGGTGTGCACAGAGGGTGAGGGACAGAGGAGACCCAAGTGTCCATCAGCAGATTCAGCCCTAGAAAGGGAGGGAGTTCTGACAGAGGCTACCATGTAGATATGCCCTGAGACCTTGCGCTCAGTGAAATAGCAGTCACCAAAGAGCAAATACTGAGCCATACTGCTGGGCACTGAGCTCCCAGCCATCCAGTCTGCGGTTCTCCTTTCAGGGTCTGGGGAGCGCAAGGTAGTGGGAGCCCTGCCACCTGCCGGTGCCCCTCCCCTCTCCCCCATCATGTACCACGAGGTGGCAGGGGAAGACAGGGGTAGCCCCACCCACACACCCAGTTCACTCTTGCTGCCGGGCCCTGAGTCCCCCTCCCCCCCACCGGATGTGCTAGCGGGTGAGGGGAGGGCTGGCTGGTGGGGCATAGTGGGTGGTAGGGGTCATTCCTTCTGGTCTTTTCCAAATCCAGTCAACCCTCACCAGAAGCAACTAAATCAGCAATTCAACGGCAGTTGCACACGAATACAGAGGTGAAAAACAAAGAAGTATCCGGAACAACGAGCATGTCAGATCCATGGGACACAGGCCTATAAGACTGATTATAGAGATGAACTACCTCAGAAATACAACCACTGAGATCTACAACGATGGGAAGGGAATTTCCCATTCAGAAATGCCTTCAACATGACCAAAGGACCTTCCCACTTTAGGGGGTGAGGAAAGCCACAGAGACAGGCAGTGGCCCCATGACGAACCGGACCAACCATCTGCCAGGGCCTATCTTGATTAAAAAAAAAAAAATGGTGCACAAACTTTGGCTGGGAGAAATGCTCCTAACGCAACCAGAACTACAAACAAAGAAGGAGGAAAATATGACAGAAGATGGGCCGGAGCAGCTAACCAGAAAGAAGGAGGAGGAGACACTGAAAGAACACAGTCAAGTGTGACCTGGTGGCCAGCAGCAAAAAGACACTTGGAGAACGAAGCACAGGCCATTGTGTCCCAGGAAACCACATCCACACCAGACAAAAGGACATTGCTACAGGGGAAAAAAAGGAAGAACCCAAGGGACTAAAAATTAAACAATAAATGGCAGTGAAAGAAGAGATGAAGAGACCAGGGGGAGGGGATGGGGGTGAGGGGAGGAACACCCAAAAGGTAAATGTTAACAAAATTTATTAAATGAAAATATATATTAGTAAAAAAGAAAAAAAAAGTGCAAATCTCATTCCACTCATATCAAGAACCTCAGCAAAGTCCTTCAGAACCTGAGTCATAAAGTCACAGAGACAGAAAGGAGAATACAGGTGCCAGGAGGCAGGGGCAGTGAGGAATGGAGAGGTTGTGTTTTAGGGATTTGGAACTGCATTTTGCGAAGATGAGGAAGATGCGGAAGATGCTAATGGTGGAGGCACAGTGTGAATTTACTTAACGCCACTGAACTGTACACTCAAAGTGATTAGATGGTTTTAGTTATCTCTCTGTTACCATTTGTACTCAAGTCTTATGCAAGAGGCACTGAGTTGGAGAGGTGAATGCAGATCCCAAGGATGCATGGAACATGCTTGTCCATAGCCACGCCTGGTAGTGATTTTTGAAAAAATGTAAGAGAGAAACCTGTGAAAACTAACTCCAAAAACCTTCCGGTGGGAGTGAAGTTAATAGGCTCTACACATAATGGTTTTCAAGGTAGGGCTTAGAATTCCACACACAGTGTGTCCACTTAGTGGTGCCAGTGGCATTTCCAGGGGAGGTAGCCAAGAGGCAGGTGGTCCCTTGCCTGTGAGCTCAGGGAAACAGAGTAGCTGGAGGTAGGGACCTGGTTTCATCAGCACAGATGTGGTGCTCAGTAGCCTAGCAAACACCTCCATGTCCCCAGCACACCCCCTCCAAGCACTGGATGCCAGGCTGCACCTGTGAACACTTCCAATGACCAAACAGGAGCAAAAAGACAGGTCCTCTGGCTCCCATCAGTGCACTTCCTTTTCCCAGGCACTTCTCGGTTCAAGAGAAAGGGCACAACACTGAAACCCCTGGCCAGAAAATCAGGTCAGCCCTTCTAGGCAACTTACACAGGCTCTTGAAACCTCAGGATTCTCAGCTTTAAGTGAGGACCAAAATCTAACAGTCCCCTCCCTGTTTTCCTCATGGGGTTATTGAGAGAAGGAAAGTGGGCTGAGAGGGTACCCACCCAAACTCCCCTCTCTCTCCTCACCATCCAAAAAAGGTATGTTAAGTGGGAAACAGTGGTCCCTGGGCAAAGGTCTCTCTAGCCAGATGTCTTCCATCTTGTTACCCCCCCCCCCAAGATAATTGCATGGGAGATGGGAGGTGGAACTAGGAGGTGAACTGGGTGGAAGAAGCAGGAAGTTACCTACAAGCCACTAAGATACATGGGGTTGTGATTCGGTGCTTCAGAGCCCATTCAGCCATGCAGGCCTTGGGGACCTCTGGCGGCTGCCAGGGACTAAGAAGATAGTATCTGCAGATCCACTTGCTGCTGCATCTGCTGTGCCCGTGGACATTTTAGAGAAGAAATCCAGGAATTAGGGACACCAAGAGACCCCAACCCCCTGGCAGTTCTGGTGAGGAGAGGGGAGTTTGATAATCCTCAATATCCAGGTGGGAATGGAAGCCAAACCTAGACCCTTTTGAAGAGAAGTTTGGAGATAAAGGTATTGAAGACTTTCATAGTGAAATGCCTTTCTGACACTAAGAAGAGGCTGGGGAAGATTTGAAAAGATTTAAATGTTTCTATATATGCCAGAATTCACACCACCACATCGCCCAGGGTCACCAGGGTGGAACCCTCACCACCCATGACTCAGGGTACTTGCTATAAGAGAGGGGACAGACAGCAGCCCTGCATTAGGTTGGAAGGACTAGCTAGCTGGACCCTGCCAGACACACCATCTCTTAAAACCACAGCCTAGATGGCTGTGCTCAGCAATCATGTGTTTAAAAAGCAATAAGACTAAATGCTTTTCCGTTTCCCCTTTGAGAGACCATGTATGATAAATGATAGGCAATTTCATGGTTGGAGTTTCAATTTCCGAAAATATTAGTGCTATTCCCCAAGCTCCACTTCTGAGATAAATTCTTTTTGGCAGCCTCCTCCGTTGTCTCCTAATTCCCTGATTCTGAATATATTTGGAGGCCTGGTATAAATTTCATCAGCTCAGAGCCAACATCTACCTGTCTGGTCTGCTTTGGAAAGGGTGTTGCCCACTTGCCTCTCTCTCAGGTTTTCTTCCTATTTGCTTCAAGCCAATGGGTATTTATTAAGAACCTTTATGTCCCCAGCCCTATGCTAAGTGTTATTACAGAGGGTATAAAGGGAGTAACCATTAATCATTCAATCAACAAACATCGATCATGTATCCAGTCTCTTCAAGCTCAAAGCAATAATACTTCTACAATGTCTCTCTAATACCTCATGGTGGTTTCACATTGCCCCTATTTTATTTGGGAAAAAAACTGATGGTCATGGCTAACCCTGCACAACAGGACAGACTAATGGACAGGGGTTGGAGGATGAGTGGGCATTTACTAAATATCTATCTACACTGTGTCAGGCACTGGACTGTGTGCCTATCCAACCCTCTGCATAGGAGTTTAAGTTCTTTATTCACACAAAAGTCAAAGTAGGTGTTATTATACCCATTTCACAGATATAGAACTGAGGCTCAGAAAGGTTAAGTAATTTACCCAAAGATCCATTTCACTGGACTACATCTGATGTCAGCAGGTCAGATAGGATCTCAACAGTCATCTCGAAAACATGGGAATTCTCTTATTTGAAAACATCAAAACACATGTCAAACCATCAAAAGAGATTGACCTTTTCCCTTTGTCTCTCATTCCTCAGCACCCTCTGCCTACCCTAACACTAAGCGCCCTCCTCAGATTCCCGCACAATGGGTCACCAGCACTCAGATCCTTCCTGCTTCCTATTATCACCCTCAATTCCTAACCAACTGCTCCCATCAAGGGTGAGCCCTAGGACAATGTCTCCCCTCTCTAGCAATCATGTACCCCTCACTGAGGTGTCACATGCTCAGGCTGAGATTTCCTTCTTTTATCATCTCAGTGATCTCTATCAAAAGCCTGGGCAGATATTCCAAAGATCTTGAGGAAAGCACTGGAGTGAAAATGGATAGAATGGGACACAATGATATTAAATTCCTCAAAATAGAGCAAATGGAATGAGTTAGAAATAGAATACTCTATAGTACAGATAGAAAGAGGAAAGGTAAGCAAAACAAAACAAAATAAAATGAATAAGACTATAACAGTATGGAACAGAATAAAAGAACATGGAACCAAATAACCAGTTTGAAATAGATGAAGACAGGTTAGAACTGGATGGGACAAACTAGACCAGGTCAGGATAGAGTGAGGCAGGATATAAAAGATTAGAGCAGGATGTAGCAGAATAGAATAAGATTCAGTTGACTAAGAAAGTGAAACAGACTCAAACAGGTTTGAACAGAAGAGAGTACAATAGAAAGACATTGTTCCCATCCTCATGAAACATACTACCTAGGAAGAGGAATAAATAAAGACATAAGCATTAGTAATATATAATTACAAATTATAGGTTTCTGTGAACTACTCTGAAAGAATGGACAAGCGGTCAGATTAAGAATAACAGGACAGAGGAAATGATGCTAACAATGAGGTGAGAAAAGCTGAGACCTGAAGAATGAGGAAGAGTCAGAGACATGTGAAGCAGGGAAGAGAACTCCAGACAGAGGGAACAGCATATACAGAAGCCCTGAGCCAGAAAAGTGCTTGGCCTGTTCAGGGAACTGAAAGTTCAGTGTGAACAAGGAGCAAAGGAGTTCAGGAAGGAAGGTAATAGTGTTGCAAGAGCGGGGCAAGAGGTCAGATATCACAGGGTCTGTGGTGAGCCTGAATTTCATTGTAAAAATGATAAGCCACTAAAGGCAATCTGCTCTACCTACATAACGCTCCTTGACTGGACAAATTGGGGCACTGGGACCATTGAAAAGTGAATTATGACACCCAAGTAGTGCTGATAGCAGTCTGAAGCAGAGTGGCAGTGATATTAGACAGGAAAAGATGCAGCCGAAAGTGAAAGGATACTTCACAGACCCCACCTGGCCTACTGACAAATGTGGTCCAGTGAAATGAATCCTTGGGTAAGCTGTTTAACCTATCTGAGCCACAGTTCCACATCTGTGAAATGGGTATAATACAGATCTACCTTGAGTTTTGTGAGAAAAAATTTAATATCATTTTGTCCCATCCTATTCTGGAGGTTAACACAGCTGAAGACTTTGCCAACACCTTGGGCATGGAGCTGGCAGACCTGAAGGAATCCCTGAGGTAGATGTTTCTGTTTCCTGAGATAGGGTTAAGGAGAGATAGTTTGGAGAGGAAAACCAAGTTTCCTTTAGGAAGTCCTAAAGTTGAGATGTTTGGGTAATGACCAAATAGCGATGTCAAGGAGATCTGTGGACATAAGCCTGGAGGTGCCTGAGCTGGGAAACTGAACACAGAGTTGATCACAGGTGAGTGTGTCACCAAGCCAAGGATGGAGGAAATCAGCACTGCACTGATGCCTCTAGACCAGTGCTTCCGGTCCACTTGCCTCCAAATCCCTCTGGTGTTTGTGGAACATGGAAATTTCTGGGCCCCTAGGCCACCACCACAGTCTCTAGGGACAAGGACAAGGATCTCCCTCTCAGTCTGTCTCTCTCCTCTCCCAGAGCAGCCAGTGGGTGTGGGTGCTAAAGGACCCACTGCTGCCTGTATCCTACGATGCCACCTTCTCTAAGGAGTAAATTGCCAAGGCTGTCCTGTCTTGCAGATGGCAAGTTGCAGAAGCAGCTATTTGGTGGCAAGTTGTCCTTCCCCACATCCTGACCACTCCCCACGCATCTGCCTGGCGCCGCTCAAGAGCCTTGACTCTGTTGGGTATAAAGTGATGCAATGAGCAGCTTTTAAAAGACACATTCAACTTTATACTAGACTTTCGTAGGCATAAAATGGAAATCAGAAACTTAGTGTTTTCATAACATGAAGCTCAAAAAACAAGCTAACAGCACCTTCTTGTTGGTGGAGCTCCTGGAGACAAAAAGATTTTCAACCGGGGACAAACCCCAGGGGCTATCTTTCAGAATCAAAGTTGGTGAGATGTATGTGTTTTTCAAAAGGTTAAATTATATCGGGAACTGTGTCAGGCGTGAGGCCCACCCTCCATTCTCCCAGGGAATTTCTATTACAAGAGAGCACCCCCCCCCCCGCCACACACACACACACACCACGCACACCTCAGAAGACTGATGAACCCCTGCCATTCATCTGGAGGCAAATTCCTGGTAAGGAACAGCCCAGAGAGACTTCCCAGATGTCCCGAACCTCTCAAGAAGAATCCGCCACGGCAGAGGGATTTTCCCCAGGAGAGCAAATGACAACACAGCGCCTGTTTGTTTTCAATGCAGGAAGGAGCTGGGAACATCTGCTCCAAGAAGCCACTTGAAAGATAATCAGGCAGTGATGTTGGCAAAACAGCTGTGTGGCAGGCGGGAAGGGGGCAGCCGGGAGCTGGGAGGGTGGGGGAATGAGGAGCGGGAAGCTGAGCTCTGGGCTTAGAACTCAGCTGCTGCCTAGAACCCTCCAACCCACCCACACAAGCCCCAGTCCATGGCCCCTAGAGTTCAGAGGGAGTTTGTGCCTGAAACTAAGAGTCTCCCTGTGAGAGCGCATTTACTCTCCTGGAGAAACACAGATTCTGCAATGCTCAATTGTTTTCCAGGTCAGTTCTGACAATGCTGAATTGCACAGGGGCCTGTGAACCTGGAAAATAGTGATAGTGAAAGAAAGCCCTTACCAATCTGTGTTCCAGAAAAAACTATGAATAATTGCAGTTCAGTCCCATTCTTGGGCTGTCTCGGACAGAGCAGCTACAGAACCTCTAATTCCCATTCCTTGCCTTATAAGTGATTAACTAAGCTATTTTGTTCCCATTCACTGGATGGAACAAAATGCTTGTTAACCAATTGGAGAGTTTCTCTCATTCACCTGGGCTCCAGAATCTGAAGATACCCTCAGCCTGAGCCAGCCTGCAATGCTTCCTTAAGGGCCCCTTTGGAAGGGTACAATAATCTCCCTTAAAGTAAAGTTCCTCCTTATCAAATCTGCATTTGCATTTCATTGATCTGACTTGAGGTCCCCTGAGCTGGGACCACCTGCCTACAGGAGAGCTAGAACCTGCCTGACGTTCTGTTCGTTCTATTCTAAGAGTCGCTCTTTGGATTGAGAACTGAGATGAAACTTCAGGGTTCTGTCCATCACCCACTTAGGGGACCAAGAAGCAAAAGGTGACTTCTAAGATGGCACTGGACATTGAGCTCCGTTGAGTTATGCCCAGGGCCAGGCAATTGGGGTGAGCAGGTGGGCCTGCCACCTCTGTATCTGCTCTAGTCTCAAGACTGGGGATTTCTGATGCAGGGGGTTCCTATAAACCTGCAAGACCCTCAGACAGCAAAGCAAAATCCCACCAGTGAGTCAGTTCTAAGCTCAGTGGGAAGGAAAAGTTCAAAACAGGAAGCAGCCCATAGCACTAGCAACCATTCCTGCAATGACAGCTCTGAGCAGGCACACTCGGAGTAAACCAAATCAAAACAAACAGCATCAGCAATGACAAACTTGCGCAAACCCATAGGCAAATGCCCCAAACCAAACATTCACTGTCTATTTCTGCATGATTTCAGGCAACCTATGGGGAGAGAAGATACTGCCCCACATGCCAGGACAGACTGGGTGTTGCAGATGGGTTCACAGTATCTCCATTGAGTCTGAAATGATGACAAGAAATACATTCAAAGGATGGGGCAGCAGGACAGATTGCTCTTGTCATTTTCTGGTCAGCTGACCAGCATCATTTGCATACACAGCACTGACACCATTGACTACAATTGTGCGTGCTCTTCGTTGGACTCTTGAGACCAAGATTTGAGGGAAAGCAAACCCCAAAACAGAAGTTCAACTGAGAGGTCACCTTGAGAGTGTAGGAGTGAGCTGGCAGAGGGGAGGCAGAGGGCATGGGCTGTGTTCATGTACCGGTGACTGCTGTGAGCAACTGGCCCACTTAGCAAGTTGTCAGACAATATCCATTTGTCTTGAATCTGCCCAGTCCCTGAAGTCCAGAAGTCTGCCTTCTAGCATACAGCTTCTCCTCATGGATGTATCTATATCCCAGGTTATAGGAAAAGGGAGGGTCATCTAGGACTCTAGTTTTCCAACAATATTCTCCATGGAATTCCAGGACCTCTGGGAGATACTTCAAGGGCTGTTGGGTACAGAGGTCGCAGGCTTCACTTTCACTTCAACTGAAACAACTCCATTTCTTCTACTTAAAATATTGCACTCCACTTAACAATATTTTTGGAAGACTTCAACAGCTTAAAAATAAAGGTCCATTTACTTCTGCTTCCAAGAAGATAGAGTAGATATAACTTTTCCTATTCCTTCGGCAAAGCACAACTAAATGCCTGGACATTATATAAAACAAAAACAAAAACAAAAAAAAACCCTAAGACTCTGAAAGGTGACTAGAGGCAGCCAGCAAGGGAAATTCAGGACTCAACAAACTATACTCTAATGTATTCTTTGGATTTTCTCTGTGCTTCATACCTCTGAGATTTGGAGCTGAAGAAGTCAGTAACCCAGAAACTCTAACAGGAAGAGAAAAAAAAGTCCCAACAAAGGCCCATTCTCTCTAGTCAGAGAACAAGTAAAGAGGCAACCTAGCAAAACAAAAAACATTTACACAATAGCCGCTCTATTCAAACCAAGCATCACAGACCAAAACTGTGGCCCCACCCCAATTCATGCCAGTAAAGGTCAAGTGGGGAGTTCAGACTTGGCAGTAACCTTCCCTCCCTCTCAGTGAAGCAAAGAGCCTGGAGCATCTGTTTCAAGAAATCACTTGAAAGATAATCGGGCAATGATATTGGCAAAACAGCTGCATGGCAGGTGGGGAAGGGAGTGGCCAGGAGTCACCACTGGGATGGTGATAGAGGAGACCTAGTGAGTTAGTGAGAAACAAGACTTTTTTGCATAACTCAGTGATATCACCCATGCCTCAATATCACTGGGGACTGCCAGAAGCCCCAGCCTCACCCAGTGGTAATGAGAAGTGCCCCTCACATGGCAATGGAGGCTGAACCTGAACTTTTAGGTCCACTTGCACTGCACAAGGCCCTCTCTGGCTGGAGTGGTATCCGCCTAAATCCAGATAAATCAAAAGGATTTATTTTATGGGTTGGAATTTTATAATACAATATAAAAATATCTGGTTTTAATTAAAAAAAATTCACTCATCATACCAAGAAGGGAGATCTCAAACTGAATGGAAAAAAAAAAAAGATAACCAATAAATACCAACACTGAGATGGCAAAGATGCAAAGTTTATCTGACAGAATCTAAAGTGTTTCCATGAGAAAGTAGGAACTTCAATGAAACAAATAAAAGCATTGAAAGTCTCAACAAAGACATAGAAGTTATAAAGAAGAATGGAAAGTTTAGAGATGAAAAATACAATAATCAAAATACTAAAGCATAGTGAATGGGTTCAAAAGCTGAATAGAAGGGATTGAGGAAAGAATTTGTGAACTGTAAGATAAAGTAATAGATATTCCCTAACCTGAAAAATAAAGAGAAAATAGAGGAATAGGTAAATAATCTCAGAGATCTGTAGGACTATAACAGAAGAGCTGACCTTATGTCATTAGGGTTCAGGTAGAAGAGAAGACAGGCAGAAGATTCTCAAAAAGTGTGAAGAGAAATAGTGGTTGCAAAGTTCCTAATCTTAGTAAAGCCCACTTTCGCTAAGAAATATAGCAAATTTCTGACAAGTAAAGAAAAAAATAACTCTAGAAAGCAAACAGAGGAAAATGACACCTTTGCAATAAGGAAGAAACAATTAAAATGATTGTTTATTACAAATAATGGAAGCCAAAAGAAGTAGAACTATTTTTCTCAGATGCAGAAGGAAAAGAAGTGTCAACCCAGATCCCAGACACCACAGAAATATTTTTCAGTAAAGAAGGGAAATGGAGATATTCACAGATAAAAGAAAACAAAGAGAATTTTTTTAGTATTAAATAATTTATTTATATATAAATTTCACATTTTGTGATCTCTGGAGTTCACCGCCCCTCCCTGACCTTTCCACCCTGCTCCCCCCAAGTTGTGTGTTTTAATTTGGTTGTTGGCTTGTTTAGACTTTTCTTCATGGCTTTTTGCTTATCTTTCCCATGTCCCATATAGTAGTAAAACCATTTGGTTTCTGTCTTTTTCTTTTTGACTTGTTTCTGCTAATATGATTTCTTCTAAGCACATCCATGTTATCATAAAATCGTCCATTTTGTCATTTTTAATTGATGAATAATATTTCATTGTATATAATGCCACATCTTTTTCATCCAGTCATCTGTTTTCAGACATTTCGGTTGCTTCCATGTCCTTGCAATTATAAATAGTGCTGTAATAAACATCTGAGAACAGGTGTCCCTTTGTACAAGCATTGAGGTCTCCTTAGGGTAGATTCCCAAGAGAGCAATTGCTGGGTCACATGGTAGTTTCATTTTCATTAATTTGAGGGCCCTCCACATAGCTTTCCATAGAGGTTGAACCAGTTTACATTCCCACCAGCAGTGTAAGAGTGGCCCCTTCTCTTTATATCCTCACCAGCACTTGTTGCCCATTTTATGGATGTGGGCCATCCTTACTGGTGTTAGGTGGTATTCATTGTGGTTTTGATTTGCATTTCCCTTATTGCTAGTGACTTTGAGCAATTTTTCATGTGCCTGTTGACCATTTGTATTTCCTCAACAAAGAGAATTTATTTATAGCACACCTACACACACATACACACAAAAATAACTGAAGGACATTCTTTAAATTCTAAAGATATGTTAAGAAAAGAAACCTTGGAACATCCGGAACATCCGGAAGAAATAAACAGCATGATAAGCATAAATACAGGTTTTAAAAAAGTTTTCCTTCTGTTACTGAATTTATTAAAGCAACAACTATAACACTGTCTGATGTGGCTAGAGGAAAGAGTTAAGGATATTTCACTATACATAAAGGTAGCAAGATTTCTAAACTTCACTCGGACTTGTAAAAATGGTGACTACAGTAGATTGTGGTAAAATATGCATGTATAATATAATATTCAGAGCAATCACTAAAGTGATACACTCAGAACACTGTTGGTGAATCAAAATAGAATTTAAAAAATCTGTACAAGTATCCCACAGAAAGACAGGGGAAAAGAAACAGAAGCAACAACAACAACGGATCAGGCAACAAAAGTGAAGTAGAAAGCATCACTCAGCTGAGTATTTTCATGGGACACTTCAACTATGACATAGGAATGTCAAAAGTCAAAGAAAGGAAAAAAAATCATATAAACACTAGTCAAAAGAAATCTGAAGGAGTTAGATTCTTAAATACTCCTCTCAAAAATTCATAGAACAAAAAGAAAATGAGCATAGAACTCACCACTATCAACCATAGGTTCTCATCAACTTTTACAGAGATTCCACCCAATAAGAGCAGACTATACATTATTCTCAAGTGGTCACAGAACATATACCAAGTTAATCCATAGCCTAGATTATAAAAAAGAAAATATGCTCAGATTTAAAATAATTGCAATCATACAAATTGTGTTCTCTAACCTCGGTGAAATCAAGGTTAGAAATCAGTAACAGAATGATAACTGGAAAATCTCTCAAACCCTTGGAAACTAACACATATGCCTTTAAATAACCTATGGGACAAAGAGGAAGTCTCAGGGGAAACTTTGAAATACATGAGCAAAATATAACATATCAAAATTTGTGGGACAAAACTAAAGTCACGCTGAAAGTGAATACATTAGAAAAGAGGAAAAGTCTCAAATCAGTCATCAAAGCTCCCACCTCAAGAACCTCAAAAAGGAAGAATAAAATAAAACCAAAACAGGCCGAAGGAAGGAAATAATAAAGATGAGAGTAAACTTGATGAAGCTGAAAACGGAAAACAACAGAGAAAATGAATGAAACAAAGAGCTGGTTTTTTGAAAAGAACAATAGTATTGACTAATCTCTAGAAAAATTTTAAAAGGGAAAAAAGAGAAAACATAAACTACCAGTATCAGAAATTAAACAGGTGATAATCATTACAGACCCTGCAGACATCAAAAGCACAAGAGAAAATGCCACAAATCTGTACACATAAATTTGAGAACTTAGGTAAATGAACCTACTTCTTAATAAATTCAAACTACCATAAGTCACAGTATGTAAAATAGCCCATTTTAGTAATCATATAATCCATAATTATTCAAGGAAACTGAGTTGTTAATTTAGAAAATGTTCCCAAGAAAGAAATCTCCCAACCCAGATAGATTAGCAGGCAAATTGTACCAAATGTATAAAGAAGAACTGACACCAATGCAATTTTGTATAGAAAATAGAAGATGAAGGAACACTTCTGAATTCTTTTATGAAGCTAGTACTATTCTTATACCAAGATCAGACAAAGATACAATTATTCTTCATGAATAATGATGCAAAGATAAAATATTAACAAATAGAGAATTCAGCAATATATAAAAAAAATTATGCACCATGGCCAATAGAGTTACTTCCAGAGATGCATATATCTGTATTCAGTATTTAAAAATTAATCAGTATAATCAATCATATTAACAGATTAAATATGGAAAATAATAGGATCATATCCATTGATGCAGATAAATCATTTAACCAAATTCAACAGTCCCTGACAAAAATTCTCAGAAAAATAGGAAGAAGGGTAACTTTCTCAGTTTAATGAGAAGCATTTACAAAATACCTTCAACCAACATTTCACTTAATGGTGAAAGATCGAGTCTTTTTCCTCAGGACCAAAATAGACAAGGTTATCTGTGCTCAACAGTATTATGCTGCATAGATATGGAAGTTTTAGCCAGCTTTATAAGGCAAGAAAGTGGAAATAAAAAGCAGACAAATCAGGGGGGAAAATGCCCTTAAATACAGATAATACGATAGTCTGCAAAGAAAATCTCAAGAACTGTACAAAACAAACAAAACTATAATCATCAGTGACCTTGCACTAGGGGATACATGGCAAACCTATAAATACCTACTATATCTCTACATATAAACATCAAAACAAAAAAATACCACTTAACAACTGCTCCCCCCAAAATGGAATACTTCATGTATAAATCTAATAAAACAGAGAGGAATTACGTTTTGAAAACCAGACAATTGCTGACAAAAGTAATCAAAGAAGAGCTAAATAGAGAAACAGAATAAAAGCATCAATTTGCCCAAACTAATAAACAGAGCTAACATAATCCTATCAAAATCCCAGCAAGACTTTTTTCAAGACAAAAATATTCTGAAATTTATCTGGAAAGGCAAAGACCTAAATTTTCTAGAATAATTTTGAAGGAAAAGAGAAAAAAAATGGGGGAATCACTCTATCAGACTGCAGACCTACAAAAGCCACAATCATCAAGACACTATAGTAATAATGGCAGAGGGATAGACACATAAATCAATAGAATAGGAACAGAACTCAGAAACAGAGCCACATAAGTATGGTCTGCCGATTTTGACAAAGGTGGCAAGCATATATATATATATATATATATATATATATATATATATATATATATATATATATATATATTTATATATATAAATTTCACAACATTGTAATCCCAGGGGTATACCCCCCCCCATCCCCCCCTCCTTTTGCTCCTGCTCAAAGTTGTGCACTTCAGTTTGGTGCTTAGCTTGTTTTGACTTTTCCTCAAGACTTTTGTTTATTTTTTCACTATATCCCATATATTAGTGAAGCCATTTGATTTCTGTTTTTTCTTTCTGGCTTGTTTCTGCTAATATGATTTCTTCTAAGCACATCCATGTTGTTATAAAATCGTCAAATTTGTCATTTTTAATTGATGAGTAATATTCCATCATGTATATGTACCACATTTTTTTCATCCAGTCATCTGTTTGGGGGCATCTAGGTTGCTTCCATGACCTTGCAATTATAAATTGTGCTGCAGTAAACATCCGAGCACAGGTGTCCCTTTGTACCCACATTGAGGTCTCTTTTGGGTAGATTCCCAAGAGAGCAATTGCTGGGTCAAATGGTAGTTCCATTTTCATTAACTTGAGGGTCCTCCACACAGCTTTCCATAGTGGTTGAACTAGTTTACATTCCCACCAACAGTGTAGTAGTGTTTCTTTTTCTCCACATCCTCGCCAGCAATTCTTGTTGTCCGTTCTTTGGATGTGGGCCATTCTTACTGGTGTAAGGTGGTATCTCATTGTGGTTTTGGTTTGCGTTTCTCTTATTACTACCAACGTTTAGCAATTTTTCATGTGCCTGTTGGCCATTTGTATTTCCTCTTTGGAGAAGTGTCTCTTTAGTTCTTCTCCCCCTTTTTTGATTGGGCTTTTGTTTTGCTTAGTTGTGTGAGTTCCTTGTGGATCTTCATTATTAAACCCTTGTCACTCATGTGCAGGGCAAAGATTTTTTCCCATTCGGTTGGGCATCTTTTAGTTTTCTCTGTTGTCTCTTTTGCTGTACAGAAGCTTTTTGGTTTGATGTAGTCCCATCTGTTTATGTTTTCCTTCATTTTTTTGCCATCTGTAGATGTTTCCAGAAAGGGATTTCTGAACTGTAGTTTTGCCCAAGAGTTTTGCCCAAGTTTTCCTCTATGTATGCTATGGTTTCAGGTCTGACCTCAAAGTCTCTTATCCATTTTGAGTTGATTTTTGTACATGGAGTAAGGGGGTTTTCTTGATCCATTTTTTTGCATGTCTTAGTCCAATTTTCCCAGCACCATTTATTGAAGAGACTATCCTTGTTCCTAGGTATGTTGAGAAAAGACATTCTTTTCAACAGGGAGCGTTGAAGCGATTGGACAGCCATCGGCTTGCTGGGCAGCTTCCAGACTCACCTGTGTCTTTAGAGAACTTAGACTTTGGGTGATGAAAAGAAAACATGATAAGCCAAGTGGGTAAGTTGTTCTGCAACATTAAAGGGGCTCAGGAAAGGAGAGAAATGCAGATAAGCTGGGGGTTGCAAAGCATGCTGCTGGGATGGTGAGAAGCAGGTACACTGGACTGCAAAGATTCCATGGAGCAGCTGCAAGGTTGAGGAGATCTGAGGTGATGGGGTTTAAGAGGGGTCATAAAGCAGATTCCCTTCACACTCCATCAGAGACACCATAAAGATTGGAATTGCTTTTACTCTGACTTTCTGGAGTACTTTCCTTGAATGGGGTGTGGTGGTGAGACTGAACACTTATGTTTCCAAGGACTTCATCTTTCCTAGAGCTTTGCACTGTCACCAAGTCAGAATTATGGAAAACATCAGCAACACCCCCTCTAGGCTTGATCCTTAGACCCTCCTGCCTGCAAACCTTGCTCCCATCTCATCACTTCTCCACAGTCTCTAAGTGTGGCACATACCAAAGCACTCAGCAGTGGGAAACCCATCCTTGAAATCTCAGGGCTCGTAAAGCAGCATGGCAAAAGATGGGTGTCCTGGGTGTCAGGAAGGCCAAGATGATGCCAGACCTCAATCTGGTCTGCACATCATGCAGACCAGATTGAGGTCTGGCATCATCATGGTCAGCCTAGTGTCATGATTCATAAACATTCAATTGAAGGCTGGCCCCCAAATTCATTGACATGGCTAGAAATGAGGCCACAAAAACAGTTGATGGAACTGAATGCAAGGGAGAGGTTGATGAGATGCGATGACCCTGAGATTGGAAGCACCAGAGGCCAGTGAGAACTTTCATTGCAAATAAGTTTCCTCCCAAAAGTGGGGGGATGACTACAGTTTGGGGTCCTCTGAACTTTGGTGCTGCTGAGCTATCTGAGGAAAGATTTCCACTGGACAGATGGACATGGGTTGCTAGGTTCAAGATGCAGCTTTGGGGATTCTTTCCACCAAAGTTATCTCTGGGATAATGAAGACAGAATGTGAAAGTTCCCAGTAGACCAGGAGACCCCTTTTGCTCTTCATGCATAGCGAGAGACCAATTTCTACTACATGACCCAGGTTCTTCCAGCAACAACACTTTCTTCCCCTTCCCTTCCAGCCTACAGGAGAATAAAGCCCCTCACCTAGGCCATGGAAAATATTCCTCATGTTTGCACTCAATTACAAAACAAGCATGCCCTGTCACCTTGCTCTCTTCTGCTTCTTTCTGCCCTTCCCCTTACCTCAGTTTATCCATTGCCCTATTTTCTTTCCCCTGCTCCAACTCTCTGCCTTTTACATTCATCCTTTCCTCTTCCCACCATTATCTTCTTCCCTTATCCCCCTCTCTCTTTCTCCCCATTCCTCTTCCCATTATCTTCTCTCCTTTCTTCCTCTCCTCTCAGCCCCTTTTCTTTTTTCCTTTCTGTCTCTGTCTCTCTTCTTTCATCCTCTTTCCATTTCTCTGTTTCTCTGCTTCCTCCTGTCTTTCTCATGCTCCTCTCTTTCTCTATGCTTACACAAACTCACAAGCACATATGAATTTTTAAGAGACTGGGAACTTGGGGAAACTCAAAGAAAGGGCTCTCGCTGACTGGCGTCAGCCAGCCTTCTTGGCCACCTTCAGTGGATGATTTATTACAGAAATACATTAAGGAGCCGTCCCACTGACAGCAAGCTAAGGTACTATGTCAAGGTACCAGCCTTAGGATGATGAACATCCCCCATAGATCAGGATACCATCATTCTGATCACACTCCAGCACTGCGTATCAGAGTGCCACGGGGTGTGATGGACGGTGGGGATCCATCACCAGTGGGTGGCCTGTTCCCAACACAACACTCACATACAAGAGGTGATTTAGGGGCTGAGGCAGGACTCCTCCCAAGATGCACACACAGCAAAAATGGACTCATTCCTTTTACTAAAGGGAGAAGCTTATGAAGTGAAGCACTTGAGAGTAAAACTTCAAGGTCAAGGACTTGGGAGTCTTATAGACCTGGGTTATAATCTTTGCTCCTCCATTTAGAAGTTCTGGGATCTAGGGACAAATTTCCTGTATCCCCAAAGCTCTTTCCTTCTACTAACTTGAGTGTATAATATTACTTTCTGAGGATTAAAGTGAGCTCAAAGAAAATAATTCAGGGAAAACACACAGCCACAGATCCAGGCTCAAGGTCCCAGTGGGGTCAGCACCCCAAGCTGTTGAGTATGCACACAGTAGGAGCTGCAAGACCATGCCTCCACCAGCCATGCCTCCTGTACATTCTGTTCTCCTTCACCACCTTTACTTTGACCTCTTTCCTTCCTCCTGCTGCCTCCAAGGCCCTGGAGAGGTCTCTAAAAGCACCCATCTCAAGTCAGGCCCCCAACTTTGCTTTCAGAATTGCTCATAAATCCATCTCCTCTTCTATTCTTCAATCAATCACCAGGTGTTGAGCACTCACCAGGTGACAGACTCTGTTCTAGGAAGTAGGGAATTAGAAGTAAGCAGATCAGATCAAAGTCCCTGCTATCACTTGCTGAGTCCTTCCTTTAGCCAGTCAGTCTGTCTGCAGTCACTAGCCAACCTGAGGGCAGGATGAGACTAACCTTGATCCAGATGGACTAGACCATGACTGTAAGGGGAAAAGACAACTGCATCCTGTCAACTCACAAAGGGACTGGAACTAGTCTCTTCTCCGAACCTGAGACTTTTTAAGAGACCCAGGGTGGGTGACAAGTTGCCCAAGGTCATTGAGAAGCATGAAGTTGAGTTACAGCTGAAACTCAACACAGTACCACAACCTCACAGCTTCATTTGGGTCTTGGTGGGCACCAGCTAGTGCCTCTGAAGACAGAGGAGCCACTTGTTTTCTGCCCTTAGGATAACCCAGTATCTCTGGGAAGAGAAGATATAGGTGCAGGAAGAATTAGAACCTATGTCATGTTCACATGGGATGTCTCATTCCTCCTCATGCAACCCAGCAGTGAAGCAGCATAATCCCACTTCACAGGCCAGATGACTACTGAGCAGAGACCATGTTCATTCTGCCTCTCCTCCACTAGACAGAGAAGTGTGGAGACTGAGATCCACCCCAAAGACTGACTCTCTCTTTCTCTCTCTCTCTCTCTCTCTCTCTCACACACACACACACACACACACACACACACGTATACACACACACCTGATTAATTTTTAACTTGTGGCATCTCAATGTAAACATCTCTTGCTCTTAAATATTCTTTGATAAATGCTTTCTACAAAGAATTCTACAACATAAAGATACACTATTTTTGACAGATGAATAATATTCCATTGTGTGCAACTGTTAGCAGAATGAAACCAGAGAGGGGGGGAATTGAGGGAGGGATGGGCATGAGATTAAGATGATGATTAATGGGTGATAAGGTGATGGGAGAACCTCAGAGTAGACAATGATGTAAAAAAATATATATATATATAAAGAGTATATATATATATGCAATCAATTAAAAATAAAATTTTAAAAAATAAAAATACCTACAGAAAAAAATACACTATTTTATTAATCTTTGTTGTCACAGAGCTCATTATTTCCAATAAATATGTCTGATAAATATTGTGATGAACAGTCTGGTCTTGTCTCTAGAATTTTCTTAGAATGGATTCCTTGAAACAGAACTACTGGGTTGAAAATTATGAAAACTATTGAAATTCTTCTAGTTTGTGTCCATTTGTGTTCCAGTTTCATCACATGCTTGCTAATGTCATTATCTATGTTAACAATTAGGTAAAGATAAGGCCCGGTTGCTTTATTGTGAATTTCTTTGGCTAGTAGTATTACTGAATATTTTCTCATGTCAGCCATCTGTATGTCTTATAAATGTTCTTTAGCACTTTTTTCTACTGGAAATTCAATCTTTGTTTAGACTTTGTAAGAGCTCTTTACATACTAACCTCTTGCCATATATGCTGCAAATATTTTTCTTGACCTGTCATTCTTTTTTTACTTTCATAGTTTCTTTTAAATGCACATTTGGAAATTTTTTGTAGGCAATTTCTTTTGTGATTTCTTCAACTGCTTTTAAGCTTAGATAGGTGTACCTAATCTAAGGTAATTTAAGTATTCATGTGTGTTTTCTTGTATTGTTAGGTATTTCTTATTTCTGATGCTATAATTTGTCTGAAATTTACTTGAGAAAAAAGTAAATGTCTAAAGTAATGTCTCCTCAATACACAATTTTCTCAACATCATTTGTCAATTCAACCTTTTTCCATTGATTTACCATGATTTTTTGTATTTCTTGCTTTTTTTAATATTCATAGTAAGTTTGATTTTATTAACTATAAAACCAAGTGTGGACTATCGATGTGATTTCTTTCTAGAGCCACATCATGATGCACAGTAGTTGTAGAGTACACTTTAAGGTATCTTTAAGGAAATCATGTCTTCTTTCAAATATTTCTTAGCTATTATTAGCTTGTTATTCTTTCGGGTTCATTTAACAAGAGTTTTCATCAAGATTTTGATTAGATCTAATTCATTGTTCTTTTTTTCCTAACTGTGAACAAACTATACTTCCTCACTTATTGAAATTTTTCTTACCCAAAATTAATAAAATTTTGCAACTTTCATCATGAAAGTCCTGTACAAATTCTCACTGAAAATCACTCAGAAGTAGATGATGTTTTTGTTTGCATTTATATTCAAGCTGATTATTGTGGATACATAAGAGATTTTCATTTATTTATCTTATATATCAGAGAGAATATATTTGCTAGTAACATTTGGAGGGATTATTCACAGAAAAGTAAGTGAGAGGGGAAAAAAAGCTATGGTCTCTGGGATTTCAGCCTGTCTTTCACTGTGAGTATTGGAACAACCAGAAGATTATGGGGATACTTTGTTCTCTAGTAGCTTGTCTTTAGGTGTCTGGCGCATGGCAGTAGTGGAAAGTGAAGGATAATGTGTAAGTGGGAAAGGGGAGGGCAGTAATGAAGCAATCTTCTGAATTGAGACACACCAATGGATCAACTACTACCATGAGTGAATAGCTTTGGGGAGAGGAAAGAAATTCTAGAAAAGATTTCTGGAAATCTTTCTATGTAACAATGTGTAAAGTCTCTGACCATGGCAAGCCCTTCTAAGAAAATCTATAGTAAAGTCCAGGATTCCAAAGTAAAGGTTGTTTAAATATAACTCTATGAAAGACTGAACCATATGGGACTCTGAGATTATTAGGATTAGCGTTCATTTGAGCACTTCACCAAACTGATAGAGATTCTAGGAGTTCTTTATTGATTAGCTTTTCTTTCTGGATCTATGACTGTATAACCTAAAATCAACAATAGTTTTCTTTTCAGTAGTAAAAGTACTGTTTTTTTCTACTTTATGAAATTCTGCCTTGGCTAGAAACTCCAGAAAAATATGTAAAAATATGGCACTAATAAGGGGTGCCTTTTGAAGATAGGCTTTCTTGATCAGGTTAGGGAAATACCTTTGACCCCCAAGTTTTCTGACTTATGTGTGTGTTGGTCTTTTTCCTCAAGAATGAGTGGGTGTCTTCATGATCATTTTGTTAGGAAGTAGGAGAGGCATATACCTGACACTGCCGCCACCAGATAAAGTGCATGAGTGATTCTGATCCACATGCTTGTGGTAGCACATTGTGTCCGATGGCCAGGGGAAGGGGAGCATACTCCCCCCGCCCCCAAGCCCCAGGACCCACAGGCTCTTTGTTTCTCTGCAAAAGCAGAAACAGCTATCTGGAAAAGCAGCTGACTTTATAATTAACCTTGGGAAGTTGGTTCTTTCATGGCATTTTGGTTCTGCGGAATCCAGATCTTCAGCCCAAGTATTTTTGGCAAGAAATAGCCAAAGCTCTAACTGAGGAGGATTAAGCAGATGATGCCTGTGACTTTCCACTCTTCTTGTTTCCCTCTATTCTCTATCCTTTTCTCAGGCTTCCCTTTTCTTTCTTTCTTCCCTCCCCACCCCCCACTCTCCATCTCTGTCCTTTTCACTGCCTGTCCAACGTCTCCTTAACTCCATTATTTCACTATTCACTTCCTTTCTTCCCTTTTCCCCAAATTCTTAGCTTCTTACTTCATTTGCTCTTCTTTCCTCCCTTCTCTCCCAGTTTCTCTTCTTTCTACTTCTTCCGCCTTTTCCACTCATAGTTTATTCTCTTTCTTCTATAAAAACTCAATTAAAAAAGAAAAAATGATTTGATAATATTTGTATTGCCAAAAAATGATGAAGACAAAGGTCAAAGGCCATTTGTTCACCACTCAGAACAGAACCCACATTTCTTTTTCCTTTTGTGTGTGTGTGTGTGTGGCTTGAAACAATGGTAATTTATTCTCTCAAACTTCTGGAAAATAGAAGTCTGAAATCAAGGTGACAAGAGGGCCATCCTTCCTTTGAAGGCTCTATGCAATAATCCATGCTGGCTTCTGACATCTTCTGCTGGTTTCAGGCATCTTTCAGCTGGTGTCTTCATTCCCCTGACCCCAGTCTCCTTCATATTCCTTCTCTTCTGACAGAACCCACATTTTTTCATTGGAGCTGAAGACAAGGCTGCAGAGAGTTGCTGCCTTCTGACACACCCACCTCAACTGACATAAAACAACACAGTCAAGGGCAGTGGGCCAGGGCCAGGTTTGTATACAGTCTCCTACACACAGACTCCCCTCACCACACCCCCAACCTCATCCCCTTAAACTTGAACACATGCTCTTGTCTCCCTCTTACACATTCCCCTCCAAACACACACCCCCATGTACTTACACCTATGTTCTTGGCCTGGTTGCCTCTCCAGAATCCTATGAACATGCACAAGACTTCATTTGTGATTTTATAACTAATTCTGAGAAGCTAGTTCTTTTATGGCATTTCAGTTCTGAGGAATCCACCACCACTCCTGGCCTATGCATCTCATCTTCACCTTCACAAATCTTCCAAACCTTCCAAGCTGAGTTAAAAATTCCACCTCTTCCAAGAAGGAAGAGTGACTCCCAACTAGCAAAAACATCCTGTCTCTAGACTCTTATAAAATCACAGGATTCCAGGAACCTAAAACCCAATTAATCTGGCATCTGTCCAACCAGAATACATCTCGGACTTCAGGAATTTTGATGGCTTATATAAGCAAATAATCTCTACTAGCTCTTACTGGAAAGAACAACTATATTCTCTGTGACAGAGAAATCATATGTACTATCCCCATCACATTGCAATTAAATTATAAACTTGTCAAAGTCAAGAATCACCACTTGGCATTCTTTTTACTCCCCAAAGTGACCATCATCAGCTGAGCATACACTTAATAGTCAACAAGAGTTTGAATGAGCAAGTGAACAGTTAGATGAATGGAGTGAACAACTAAAGAAATGGGTGAGTTTGTAAAAAAAAAATTAGACATTCAGAGAATTGAATGAATGAATGTAAGAACAAATAATTAAGCTGATGCTTAAATAACTCAGGCGGAGTAAGACATACCAAGGAACACCTTTAGCAATACTTCCTTTCTTAAAGGTGAAAAACTCTGAAACAAAGCTGAATACAGAGGCTGCCTTTGGAGGTCTGAGAGCGAAAAACAAAGAGCACTGTACCCGGCTTAGGTTCCATAAGTGCCTCCTACATGAAACGGAAGTGGTCCCAGGTCTGCCTCCCTCTTGGTGTTGCATGAGATCAAATGAGATCGCAGATAGGAAAGCATTTGGCAAACGCTGAAGTTCTGTACATCAACCCTATTGTTCTTTTTCATCGCCGTAAGAGACCAAAAGAAGTTGATGATGGATTAGGTGGTCTGCAGGGACAGCCTGCCTGCCAAACTGCCACCATTCAGGACAGGAAGAGACTGTCGAGCAAGACAGGGACTGACCCGCGACAGACCTCTCAGCTCAGTGTACCACCCACGGTGGAAATGCTGGGTGTCCAACAAGGCACTACCCTCCGCTCTCACCCACAACACCCATGAAACTTTCAGCGTCTGCATTTTGCTGAAGCACACACACGTTCTTATGAAAGAGTGCATTGGGCAGAGGAAATGGAAAACCTGGGGCCTGATTCACAGTTACCAATACTCAGAAAGTCCCCAAAACAGCCTCCATAATCACCCACCCGCCCAACTGCCCCAGGTGCCTAGTAACGGGTGCCCTCACGGAAGGCAGAGCCAGCGTGGAGACTGTGGGCAGACCGCTGGCAACGGGCCGGAAGTTCATGTTGCACCCGCGCCTAGGACTCCAGAGTTCAGCTGCACGAGAGGTTTTCATGAACATTACAAGCGGCGGTACCTCTCATGACAGGCCCTTAAGAAATGTTATTGAGACAGATAAGTGATCCTGCCTCCAGTTGGGTCAGGGAGCAAAAAAACTTGAACCCCAATTTCTTCCAAAACAGATGCAAAGTTGCAATCAATTTGGATGCGCTCTTAATCCGAGAGAAGGAATGCCTAACCGCGGCATTAAACTGTGTTGTGTGTTGAGTCCCTGGAGTCAGCATCACTACCCGGTGACCGTGGGAGCTCCACGGGAGAACGGTTGCTTCCTCCCAGAGACCTGGGCCGCATGACTGTCTGCCTTGAGTCTGCCTTGTTCTCTGAGATCCCTCCCAACTCTCGGGCTCCAGGTACAGGTAAGAAGATGGAGCTTTAGTCCCCATAGCTCGTCCCAGAATGGCTCTAGGGGACAGAAAGAAGGTCTCTATTCGGAGAGATTCTGAAAGAGCGATGGTGAGGTCTGAAGGCACTGGAGTGTGCCAGATCCAAGGTCAGGGGTAAAGGTCAACCCACTGTGCAGGAAATAAGAAAAGGAACTGGGGATTGCTTACAATGAGGAAAGGAGAATGGAGAGAGAATCAGATATGATGGGTATGGGGACCAGGTAGGAATGGGGAAACAGCAAGAGGAAGAAGAAGAAGGCGAAAGAAAAGCATCCCATGGTGGGGTGACCAAGGGAGCTTTTAGAATGGAAACACCTGATGTTCCACTTGAAGTTGTTTGCATTGCTGTGATGCAAATCCTGCCTTCATTCCCACCCCCACCCCACCCTGTATCTTCAAATAAATCTGCCTCACCCACGAACACTTTGTGGGAGCAAGCAGTTATACGGAAAATGAGAAGAGGCTGAGCTTCCCATCCGGGTAGGGATCCATGTGTTGTGAAATGAAGATAGTGGGTGTGAAAGTGAGAGACTCGGGTGGTGAGAGTCACTAGAGTGTGTACCCCTTCTATGGTCACTGTAAATGTGAGGTCCTTGGCTCTCCTTTTAGAGGAACTTGGGGTTCTAAGTCAGTCGTACCTGGATTTTCGGCAGCCCATGAGACCCCACATAACATCTAAATTGATGACAATCTTATGAAATATTCTTTCTACCTACTATGTGTCTGACCATGAGCTCTGATCTGTGAGGGCACAGAAATTAGTGTATGTTAGTATGCGTGAGCAGTACTTCAGGAGCTTGTTCTCGATGAAGTGTCCTGAGGTTTATGGCCTGGATTCTGATTCAGTGGCATGTTGACAAACACTGGAATGAAGCAGTAGCAGGCAGGAGTTTATAGCCACTGATACTTGAACAGCAGGATTCCTACAGGCCTCAGAGCATGCTCGAGCACCTGTTCTCTTGGCCTAAAACTCCAGGCCCAGCCCAGAGCAACCCCTTTCAGCTGCACACCATGAGTCTTTGCCTTGGCATCTGAACCCAGAGGGCTAGCACTGTTGTCCCAGCACAGAGCTTCTCTGCCAGTGCTGGAGCTCTGGGATGGCATCCCTTCAAGGTGACCCAAACTCTGAAGGTCACAATCCCAATCCCAATCCCAGCCTGTTTCCAGGCCCTAATTCCTGTCTGCCAGCAATTCTACTCGTCTTTCCTCTGCTCAACTGGCCCCTCTGGAATGACCTTGAACAACATCCCCTCCAGTCCTTCTTCAAGAACTTTCCTGGATACAGTGTGGTTGGGGAAAATAAGACAGGGTAAGAAGGCAGACAGAAGGATCTCTCCAAGATAGCCAAGTATAGCCTGGGTCGCTGGAGCCAGAGAGAGACCCAGCTCCAGCAGTACAGCCCAGGAAGAGCTCAGTGAGTGGGGGTTGCTGAGAAGGCAAAGGAATCGAGGCTTCATTTCTCTGGTCCTGCTGCATGCGTAAATGGGCCCAACCATTTTCTTAAGGATTGCACCATCCTCAGGGGTAGAATTGCCCTTGAAGGATCCTGAGAATCTGAGCTGTCAGAAGGTGGTAGAAGGGCGTGGGCACAGGGGCTACAATACATTGAGCTAACGTGTGGCAGCAAATGGCAGACAAGTGGGCTGCCCAACCTGATTGGAATAAAAGGATATGGAAATACATTCTAATTTCACAGATCTTTCCTGTGCTCTGAGCCAGTGGAGCCTTGTGCTCAGGGCCTAAAGGTGAGTAAGTCCAACTCTGCCCTCAGCAGTTAAAGTCAATATTATTGTTCTAGAAGGAGCAGAGGAACCACCCGGTGGACACCACCTCTCATAAAGGCTTACAGGCAAAGCATGTGGGTTATACAGCAGACCTGGAAGCCTCACATCCCAGCAAGGGGCTGCCGCTGCTACAGAAACAACCAGCTAGGAGGGTTCCGGGCACCTGACAAGAGATTAATTTAGTTTGGGGTGATAACCCCTGGTACTCTTGTTTAGTCCCTGGCTCAGCTGGAGGGGGCAGAGCCAAACTGAAAACAGCCGAAATAAAACAGGTAGCAGCACCGATGGTCTTAAGCACATTCTACACACAAGCTCCTACAGAATCAAGGAGGGTTGCAGTTCCCAAGTGTGTTGCTTCCTCTTGCAATAAGACCCTGGTATGAGCGGACCATGGGGAGGTCCTCCTAGGGTCTGCCCTGGGAGTGTCTGAACTTAGGGCCAGGGAACAAGGAGGCTTATTTTGGCTTGGGTACATGCACACGTGTGTGTGTGTGTGTGTATATACACACGTCTGTGTGACTGTGTGTGCACTTCTTTGCTTTTTTGGTTATCTCTAAAATCTGAAAAGCTTAAGGTGGTTCTCTATGGTAAGATTTCAAGGCATGCAGGCACTCAGGGGTCACCAGCCAGCTCTGGCATATTGCTTATGGGTGGGGAAAAGAACTCTGGAAGAAACTGTCCCATCCCAGAATCAGAGATATTCTGGTTCCAGGTCTGCTCCAACAAGTTGTGTGACTTGGGTCAGTGGCTTTCTCTCTTTGGGCTACTTCTTATCAGTCTCCTACCTCTCCACTCAGGACCAGGACCCATAACTGCACAATAAGAAAGGGTTACTTTCAAAGAAGTAAAGAGACAGGGCCTATGGGAGGTCCTGGGCAAAGTGGGAGCTACCAGAAGCAGATCCTCACTTGACCAGTGTAACTGGGGGTGATTGGGAAATGGAGCTATGCAGCAGAGGAAGTGCCAAGTGTGGTTCGCCTAGAAACAAGCTGTGTGGCCTGGAGTGTGCGCTTCATCTGGTTAGGAGTAGAGTTTGGTTTCCAGCTCCCACCAAAATAACCTGAGGCTGAAATCACACCATCTGAGTGTGCAACTACTTCCGAGGAACACCTGCATGCCAGGGAGATGCCAGAATCAAGGCAGGAACAGCACGTTCAGTTCTTCTTCATTTCAGAGAAAAGAAAGAAATCCTGGATATTCTTGCCACCTCTTTGCCAGTCCATAGTCTTTTAAAACTCATCTTGGAGTTCCCATGGTCGTCTTAGAGCTCATAGGATAGACCCTTCTCCATGGGCTCACCTGCCCGGCAGTCAGCACTCCCCGACATTTCCCGAGTTCCTTTCCTGCCTCTCAGCCTCAATCCCAGACCGGTTCTGTGAATTCATTTTTTTCTCAAAACAAAGTGTTTTCTAAAGACTGGACAAAGGTCAGGAATCTTTGGTTTTGAGGCATCTCCCCCATTGCCTCCCTGCACTACCTAACTTTATGTCCTTGCCAGAGCCTGCAGCCTTGTTCTCCTTCTCTCTGAGGGGGTCTGGGTGATGGCCAAACCTGGTGGTGACCAGCTGTCTAGCCAGCAGGAACACAGCGACTTAGCACCAGGTCCCTCTGTGGTCAGCGTGGTGCTCCGACGAAAAGTCAGAGTCAGGTGGAATGAGCTCAGCTGACTGAGTACTGAGAAGAAGCTAGCTGATGCTGTGTGGAGCAAAGAGTACCTCCCCTGGAGAGCAGAGCTGACCCATAGCCCAAGGGAGTGTGTTCCAGGGGCAGACTGGAAAGTAGCCCCAGTCAGTGACTTTAAGGTTGGAAATGCATTTAAAGATAATATTAACAAAACTTAGACACTCGGCATGTGCTTGGGAGAGTGAGAGTCAGAAAGGAAAGAGAGAAGGGAGGAGAGGGTTAGGGTGGGGAGGGTGAGAGGGGGGAAAGGGAAGGGAAAGGGAAGGAAGTTGTCTCGCTTCCTGAAAACTCAGTTTCATCCTCTGTAAAATGGAAATACTATAACTTACACAGACTTGCTGTGAGAATTAGATTATCATGTGAAAACCCCAGTGCAACACTGGAGTCCCCAAATATTACAAAGGCCAGTGTCACACAGCTCATGACTAAGGAGTCCAGATTGGAGGCCAGGGAAGTCTGACTCTAAAATCAATCATTTCCGCAAGCTTGGTGGAGACCCCGTTTGTATGTGGTAACTATGTCCTTGCCAGAGCCTGCGGCCTTATTCTCCTTCTCTCTGAGGGGGTCTGGGTGATGGCCAAACCTGGTGGTGACCAGCTGTCTAGCCAGCAGGAACACAGCGACTTAGCACCAGTGACTCTCACTCCAAGTTGCACAGAATTCCCCTCAGGCCCCAGGGAAAAACCAGCACAGGCTGGGATTCACCAGAGGGGAACCGCCTGAGAGGCTGGAGGGGAGGTGGGGAGAGTCTGGTAAAACCCAGGTTTGCTTCAGTTGGTGTCACTTAATAACTTCAGGTCACAAAAGTAATTCCATTCACTCTGCCCTCAGAGCCTCCCAGTGTTCATCATCTCCCCTGCAACAAGTTCTACATGGGTTCTAACACATTTTTCTTTTACCTTTAAACTGTCTTAGCACCAGCCCAGGAATTCCCCCCAGGCGTCCCTCCTTATCTTCATCCAGGAACAGGCGGAAACCCAGGACCCAGCTCTGGTTGATGCTGGGAGGTGTCCTGGGACTTTGGCATCTCCTTGTTCCCCTCCAGGTCCAGTATATTTAATATTTGCAGCAGAGGTTTTCTAATCAAAGTAGAGATTCACATACTCCTTATTATTCCCAGGTCATAGCAACTTTGTTTTCTTTTAATATGTGCACTGGGATAGCAAGAGTTCTTTCCCCATCACTAAATAACTAGATCGAAGAACCTGGAGGTAGAGAGTGTGTTCCTTGAGGATATCCATGCCCCAGGCAGTGGGTCTTAGACCCAGTCGGTCCTCCAGACCACATGCTGGGGAATTAGCACTTTGTCTCTTTCAGGTGAAGACAATTTTATTCCAAGGGCAAAAAATAACTCAGGGACACCCCAAATTTCCACTCAAACCTACTTACATACAAAGTTAGTCTTAGTCCCATTACTTTCCCTACACAGAAGTTCATTTCTTCTTATCTTTCCAAGATTATAATGCCCCTAAAAATCTCCTCCATGGAAAGTCCTCTGGAAGCTACACACTTAATTAAAGAAAAAGATTGAGTGCTCCCAGATTTGTTTTCAAGACCCCCATTGAGAAGCTAATGTTAAAGTCAATAATCAGCACTGAAGACATTTTAAATGTTTTTATTAAAGTTTATCAAAATTGATGTGCCAATTAGCAACCAAGCGCAGTCCAGACCCATACCAGGCGTGTTGGAGGAGTCTGATACAGCCCAAGATGATGTTTTATTATAGGTCTGGACAGTTAGACCAGACAGAAACATTGGAGCGATTGACAAGTGATGGTTTTTAATTAACTATACAGAATCTCAGCTCCACCGTGGTGACATAGGCAAGTGTTTTCATCTCTGAGTCTCCATTTTCTCATGTGCAAAATGGGAGCAAAGATACTATGTCCTTGCAGTGTTACTGTGAGGGTAAGGTAAGGTAACCTTGATAAATTGCTCAGCACAGTGCCAGCGCAACATGCTTTTAATACATGCTTGTTAGCATTGCTGCTATTGCAAAGAGGGCTTGCAAGAGGAACCAGCACTTATCAAACAGTCCCCCTGTCTCTATATAAGACAAGTTTCAGTGCTCAACCTCACCATGCAATGATCCAGGACAAGTGATGTTTTAAAGCTAGGTCTGTTTGACATTAGGACAGACAAGATTAAACCAAACTGTTTTTTGACTCCCCCCCCCCGCTTTTTTTCAGCATTATTGGGACCCTAAAATCTCTAGAATGTTCTGGACTAGACCATATAGAACACTCTGTGATGAAAATGTCCTGATTTGCTCTGGCCAACAAGCAGGAAAGGGAGCCATTTGAAATGTGACTGGCGTGACTGAGAAACTGAATTTTTAATATCTCTTCATTTTAGTTCGGTTCAATTTAAAGAGCCACACACACTCAAGTGCCATGGTATCAGGCAGCCTAGACTATAGCTATCATCCTCTGTAGCCTTGCATCCCAGCTGCCCCCTACCTGCCCCAGTCTCTCTCGGTGGTGACTCACCTGCATCCCCTGGCCCTGCACACATCAGTGTCTGTCTCTGGCCTCCTAGTGTCTGTGATACTCCCAGTCCCCACCTAGTCCTTGTGAGTGTGCCCTTGGACATCAGTCTGCCCCCTCCTGTGCTTTTTTCTTCCTATTATACCTGGTGGAAGTCCCCAAACCCAGTCCAGGACCCTTAGAGTCGTCACCCTTACCTTAATACTCATCCTCCCATTCTTCTAGCACCCTAGGTCCAGATCCAGATGTCCTAGGGGGATTTGGTTTTTTCCATGTGAGAAATACAGAGAGAGGAAGTTAGGGTGCCTGCTGCAGTTGGTGGGGAGATGTGATGCAAACTGAAAATACAAGCAGGTGACATCTTGCAGCACACCCTTACGAGGCATGTCAGCTGCTCAAGGACACATGTGCTCAGAAAGGAGAGAGGCATTGGGTTGAATTCACAGGAAAAGGCAGAGGGCAACCTCCGAGCCAGGCCCCAGTGGCCCCAACCTACTATGACCTGCAGGGCTCCATGTTCTTCTAGCTTCCTCTCTGCCAGATGGAGAGTCAGTGGTGATGGGCTTCCGGTAAAGGCTGTGGCTCCTACCGGGCTTGCCTCTGTGTTCAGTCATGTTCCAGCAAATGCTCCCTCCCCTTGGCCCTTCAGGCACAGTACCAGCTGTCCACTGTTAAGAGATCCTGGCTGCTGCAGCAACATCTCTTGTTGCTTCCTCTGTGCCTAAGTCACATCCTTAAACAGTCCCTTCATTAACACTCTTAAATGGCCCTTTCCGATGCATCATCTGTTACTAGCTAGTAGGGGATGGGGTCTCTGTGGAGTCCTAGAGGATGAGTGGGATTGCTGTAGGCAAAGGAGCAAGGAAGCTCTGCAAAGTAGAAGAGCTCAGGGGAAGAGCAGCGGGGGCAGAAGAGCAAATTTCCTGCCCATGGGGGTAAGGCTGGAGGATCCAAAAAGGGGCCTAGGTCAGGGCCGGAGGGAGCTGAACTGAAGCCAAGGCAGGCTCTGGGGACCTACATTTTCAAGTGGTGGGATGGTAAGAACAGGAAGGCAAGGGACCCCGGTCAAACTAAGCTGCTGCCTGTTACAGGGGTCCTCATGCATTAAATATTTCTATGGAACTTCCTGTGGCTATCACAGAGGCAACTGGCTTTTAAGAGTCTCATGAGCTAGCTGAGTGACCACACAACCGGCTTTTAAATACACAGGCTCTCCCTGGGGAACAAGTAAGACCGCACTTGAATAGACTTCCACTCTGGCTTCCATGACAATCAAGTGAGTCAAATTCCATTAATATTCAAGTATATCTATCCAGGAGCTAATGGGCTATGGAGCCATAAATACATACGTCTGTCTCTTAGACAGGAACATTCAAACCCCACCTCTTGGTCTCTTATTGGCTAAGCAAACGCAGAACATATTACATAGTACATAAGTGTAGATATATCACTCTGATCACTGCGCTTGTCAATTTTCCCCTGCATAATTTAGATCTACTTTCGTTTGGAAAAACAACGTTTCTAATACATTTTTTATGCCAGATGCCATTTGAACAGAGCATGCCATGCCTGAAATGCAATATGCAATGAAATTAGGGCTATTCTTGGGCAATACTTCGCTGCTCCTAGAAAAGCACATTGACCTCTGCTGTCTTTACAGTCAAAAGCAGGCGGGCCTCTGGGTTGGAGTTTGCAAAGATGGAACTGTCAGAGCAGCTGTGGCTCCTTTTGCTGCAGGAACACAGAATTCTCTAGCAACACCGTGCATTCATTCATGGAGAACAGCGCTAAGACCTTCGAAGATAGGTAGGAAATTCCTGGCTTGAGTTCTGAAATTAAAAGAAAATTAGAAAGATTGCTTTGGCTGAAATTTTGCTAGGATACCATGAAAATGAAAAGATTTTTTATATCATTGGCTTCCACCTGTTTACTTGCTGGCCTCGGGTGACAGTACTTTGATCTTCAGCAGCTTTTTATGAAGAAAGAGTTTATATTGCTTAGCCTTTTTCATGAGTACAGATAACATGAGCTACTTACCTAGACCTAAAATTTCAGGGTTAGATGCAATTGCTGAGTGTTTGCATTTTTTCCACGAACCTAATTAACTCAGATGGATGAGTAGTCCACTGTGAAGAACACACAGAAAGTGAAAAATAAATATTCCGGTGACCCACTAGAAGCATTACCAATTAAATGACTGCTTTGTGAAAATCATTAACAAGTTAAAATGACAAAGTTTAAAGTATCTCTATATTTGCCAAGGGAGTAGAGGACGGTGTGGCATGCTGGCGTGTTCTTCCGGAGAATGTTATCTGTTCATTTTATTTTTGACAATTCCTACCCTGTATCTTAAGCAGAAAATTCTTTCTCCAAATTAAAACCAATTAAAAACTATTTAAGGAACACTCTGTGACAACAACGTTTAGCAGAATTAACACCACACACTGAAGAAACAAGGCAGCAAAAGTTGCTAAACTTATCGATGATTTCGCTAATGCCAAACCCTGATGACGACGTTCAAAGTTTACCTCTAATTTTCAATTTGTCTGTGTTGACTGAAAATCCCCAGGTGTCGACATGTTTTACCTTTGAGTGTAATTTTTGACGTGTGTTTAAGTAGATATTTAGTTATATTAGGAAAGATGGTATTTAGTATTTAACAGTTTTCATTTTACTATATGTGGGGGAACACGCCACCTTAACCTTCTATTTGGAACCCATTTTTGCAGATAATGTCATTGCGTGGAAGGAGAACCTAATATGGTACATTCATGCAATGAATAGCAAAAATGAAACCATTACAGTTCTTCAGAGGGCAAAGGGGGAAGTGGAGAGCTCTAGCTCTACTGCATTATTAATTTTTCATCTTTCCAATAACATTGAAAGGCAAGAATATTTATCATCTTTTGACAAGGGAGAGAACCTTCATTCAGGGACATTAAGTAACTTGCTCAAGTTCAAGTCATGTGGCTAGATGCCGACCTGGGACTGTCTGACTCCAAAACCTTCACAAGGTCAGAGAGGGTTCTTTCCCATGAACCCAAGATCACGGGATGCTTCCTGCCTGCCTTAATGACCTTCTGAAATGGTGGAACCGGGGTCACCCAGGCAGAACTTGGCCTTCTGACTTGCAGGCACATTTGGCATCAATCCAATCCCTTGGCATAGTTCCAAGAGCTACCCCTTTGGGTGAGGGAGCTGGCAACATTTGCTCTGCAATTAGGCTTGTGAGTTAGGTGCTCAAAGGGTCAGCCTGGAGTCGGGAAAACACTGGATGTGAGTTCCATCTCTGCCATCTGCAGACCTCAGACTGGGCACTAAAACCCACTTCTTTAAAAAAAAAAAAAAAGGATGACAGGGGTGGGAAATAATCTACCCAACATCAAAAGGCTGTCTGCAGGAATAAATTAAATGATCTGTGAAGAAATCCTTGGAAAGAAGCATGCACACAGACGGTGCTTAACGGACCTCAGTTGCATGTGAAAGCTATTAAGCCTGCAGTGAAGGGGCACTGCCCCAGGTTCAGAGAGCCGTGCCTTAGATCCTTGCTTTTCAAAGTGTGGCCCATTGACCAACTGTATCAGCATCACCTGGGAGACTGTTAGAAAGGCAGAATATTGGCCCTTACCCCAGACCTACTGCTTCAGAATCTGCATTTTTAATAAGATTCAAATGTGCACATTCAAGCTTGAGAATTATTGCCTGAGGACTCCTGCTCTGGCTGTCTAGGTCTTAACCTCCAGAGAGAGAGAGCTTAGTATGATTCATTTCTCAATTATCCTTTATCACAAAAATAGAATCAAAGGGGCCCTTGAACATCATCTGATCCAGGAATGGTGACCACATGGCATCTCTGCCCATCTCAGTGACCAGGGCAGACATTACTAATCAATCAGGCAACGTTTTATTTTTTTCCAAGGAGCTCAGAAGCAGCTGAGTTATCCTCCACAACACACTCCAGGAGGTATGTATCCACCATGCAGTCTAACCCCTTATTTATTCAGAGATGGACCTTATCAACAGTTTAAGCCCATTTTCTCAGCCTTCAAGCCAATGTAACATTCACCTCCTATAAAAGTGTTTAGTCAGTAATATGATTTATATTGATTAAACTGAAACTAACTATTCCTCTGGCTCAACTCTTCTCTTTTTGTCATAGTTCCTCTCTGTTCCACCCTCCAGAGTGATGTTTTAGAACAAGGGAGGGATGATTTGAAAGAACCTAGGACATTACCCTGTGACATTCAAGAGCCAAGGTAGAAAGACATTAGACAGGCTTTTAAGTGTTTTGGGACCTTGAACCACACTCTTATGTGCCCTGGCAACCCTGCCCTGTCCCCTGCTGGGCACAGGAGTCAGCATCCCTGCCAACAGGAAAGGATGGCATGCCAAGCCAGCCTCACTCCTGTGGCCTTCGCCCAGTTTCCCAGCTGCCTGCCTCAAATGCTATGTGCAAAGAACTCCAAAATAGGAATGATGTTCTGAAGTTAATTTTTGTTCAAATGTAATAGGAGACTGGTGCCCCCACTGAAGCTTTGTACCAATTAGTCAGTGGGCAGTGGCCCATGTTTTTGGAAGCAAATCATTAGGAACTAGAATATAGTTGTAGGCATACATATCGGCTGGATTCAATTTTAAGTGAAAATTAATGTCAAATTCTTAGAACCACATTAAGGGCCATTGTTGTTCATTTGAAATCAGTTAAACATGAAAACAATCTGAAAACCATCTTGAGTCGGTGAAATATAAATATTTGTCTATATTTTTTGCCAGTGCCCCGGAGAGAATAGGAGATGTTGGCAGGTTTGGTGTTCTATAAACAAGCTCACAAAGCGGGGGAAATAAGGAACCTGACTCTTGTTGGGTTAAACTATCTGTCAACTTTTCCATTTCCTCAGTCAGGAGATAATTAAACAGTAA
Source organism: Uropsilus gracilis (assembly GCA_004024945.1). NCBI lineage: Eukaryota > Metazoa > Chordata > Mammalia > Eulipotyphla > Talpidae > Uropsilus > Uropsilus gracilis. Next base: position 40,473 of record PVHY01007375.1, read on the forward strand.
GCAGATGTCAGAATCTAATTGGTTCAAGGAAAGATTGCTCAACAACTTAAGACGCTTGTAGTTTTTATAGACTGTCTGCAAACAACCCATTGGTTGGTACAAGAAGCAGGAGGTCCCCCAGTTAGGTCCTTTCTATTTGGAGGCAGAGGCTCTCCCAACAAATATTTCAATGTACCACCACTCCTGCTACCAAAATTAAAAAAAAAAAGGAAAGGAAAGAAAGAAAGTTCCTGAAACCAATGCTTTGAGTGGTTCAGACCAGAGGAAGGCAGTAGTTTTTCAGAAGGGGAGAGAGAAAAAGGAGGCAAGAAGGGGAGACAGAGCAGAGAGCATGGGAAGATGGAGATAGGGAGGGTGAATAAGGAGATGAGGAAAGGGAAGAGAGAACAGAAGGAGAGAGAAGAGGAGAAGGTTCCAGGGAAGGCAGTGCTGTGGAGGGTGGGACTCAACAGGGCACCATCCGAGGACCTGTGTGTCAGAGCGGAAGCACTGCCTGGTTCCCCCCACTCTCTACCTGTGTGGCCTCAGGATATTTCTCTGCCCTTCTAGAAGTCATTCCCTCATCGAACTAAGCCACTCCAGCTTGCCTGATTCACAGACTTGTGGTGAGATGTTAAGATAAGAAACACGAGTGTCTCAAAATTGTAAAACTTAGTACAACTGCTTTCCTTTTTCCTAAGAGCAGAGGGAACCTGAGTGAAAGGGAGATGAAGGAGAGAGGTCTATGGTGGGGTCAGAGAGAGTTCCCTCTGTTTTGTGTTATGTTTTGATGTTGGGGTTCCACAGTGCCGCTTGGATCCAGCATGTTTCAGTTTAGTCAAACACTTCTTTCAGTTTCCACGACAGATGCACACACACTGCCCTCTGTGAGATCCAAATGTGTCCAGACAACCTGGGGACAAGCAGGCTTGAGAATCCATCACCACACTGTACAACCAGTTAACACTGCCATTGGTGACCTTCCCCTCAGGACCAATCTCTCCCCTGGAGGGCTGTCAGCCCCCACCTGGGCATCTTACCAGTTCCCAGCATGCCAGCATGGCCAGTGAGATAAACTCAGGCTTGGAGCATGTTACTTGCCTGGCAGTCCATTCCAAAGAAGCACTGTCAACAAACTATGAAGTTCTCACTTCCTTCTGTCTCTCTCCCATGCCCTGGTAGCAGGGTGTCAGACCAGCAGAAGCCTGCCCTGGGCCTTCCTATCTGTGAGATCTAGTTGAACAGCTTGATCCTCAAAACCTTTCTGCCAGAGACATCCAGAGTTCTCATAGCTCACCCCTCTGAAAGCAGAGGTAGACACTTGATTTGCCCTTCAGATTCCCTGCTGCCTCCCACACAGCTGCTGCCCACCCTGTGGGCACCTGCGGTTGACTACAAACCACAGAGGGGCTCCCTTCTCCTCTGGCTTCTTCCTGGCCTCAGCCAGGCACAAGTCATAAAGGAGAGGCTGAGACCTGACTTTTCCATCCCCTGATCCCTGCCGTCTGCCCTGGAACTCTGCCCAAGACAAGTGTCTCTGCTCTCCCTCAACCCTTCATCTCCAGGGACTCTCCCACCATGAGTTTTGCTCACAGTTCCTCCCCTTGCTTCTTCAGCCCCAGGACTTGGAAGAGCTCTGCTACGGCTAGCACTAGGGGACTCACTCATTCCTGAGGTTCTCCCACTCCTTGACAAGTGCCTAGCTAGTGGTCCCTTTGTAAAGAGGCCCTCCAGAACGTGGAAGTCACAGGTGGTCAGTCCTGGGAGAATGAGGGGTGGCTTTACCAGGTGAGGGGTGAATGAACAGAGGGACCCAGGAAGATCTCCAAGGCAGGCAGGTTTGTGTCAGGTTAGTTTTGGGCCTGTCTAGGAGAACAGGAAGAAGTCTTCGATAGGCAGCAAGGAGGTGGAGTACATTTTAACCAAGAGTGCGGTGCAGAGGCAAGTCATGATGCCTGTCTGTCTGTCTGTCTCTTTGTCTGTCTGTCTACCATGACAGAGAAAGAATAGGTAGAAAAGCTAATGAAGACAGATTGTAGGGCCCTTGAAGGTGAGACTACAACCTGAGACTTTATTCCAGAAGCAGTGGGGGGCTTGGATGGTTCTCGGGCAGGGGAATGGCCCAATCACACTGAGCTATTTTAGGAACCTTAATCTGGCAGTGGGGAGCAGGCCACAGTGTTATCAATGGGGTGGCCCTCTGCAAAAGGCACAAAGGATGATGCTAAAAGTGACTCACCCACCCCTCCATCTCTCAAGACTAGCAGTGGGAGCAGAGACAGTGCAGGTGCCACCCCCCCCCCAAGCAATCTCCCACTTATGCCATCCTCAAAAGAGCAGAGAGTGAGATACAGTGCATCCTGAAGACGTAAGGGAAAACACATTCTTGGAAGAGAACACCTCTCGAAACCATCCACCCACAGCCCCAGAATAAGGGGTAGGCAATCTGCTTCTCCTGGCAGCTGATTCAGAATGCTCCTGAGGCCAGGAGGACCGAAAAGAGTACCTCTTCTCATGTGTGCAAGAATAGCCCATTGAGCTGGGACAGATTGGGACCATCTGTCTCAGGATGGACCCAATGTGGGGGCAGAAGCACTAGTCCCTAAAGGGGTGCTATTTCAGAGTTTCCAGGAAAGCATCCCATGAATATGTCCAGCCACTCACTGGAGAACCTTCTTGAGCTCTCAACTTTGTTTTTTTTGCTAAACAGTAACCACTAGATGTGGTCCGCTCTAAGAGGGACCTTGTCACTGCCATCTCAGTGTGGATGAGTTTGAGAATGGGAGGGGTCCAAGGGCTCTCATGACCTGGACCATGCAAACCCAAACAACAGCAGGCTACAGAAATGCTTTTTGAGAGACAGACCCTCCAACCTCCTGCTAATGCGCCTGCACAGGAGGATCTCATGGCTCCTCCCTGAAAAGTTTGTTTGGAGTCCCAGATGGAGCCAGGAAGTGACCGTTCATCCTCAGGGCCTTCACAGCTCTATCTGAAAACTGCTTCTCTGACTACTCTGAACATGAAATGTTCCAAGGGAGGAATGATGGCTGCCTGTGTCAGGGAGGAGGCAGCTAGAGAGCTTGGTTGAAGGCTGGAGGGGTTCCATCCAGCTCTGGTACATTCGAATATTTAGAGATCTGGTGGAAGAGACAAGCCAGGGAAGGGGGAGGGATTGGTGGGTTAGAAGGAAAACCAGAGTGTGCATGACACACAAGCTAGGAGGGGTGAAGGAGAAGGAAATCAGAGTCTCGATGCTCCTGGAGGTTGACTATCACAACCTCCAGGTGGGTGAGCCTGCTCTTGACAAGTGCACTCCCAGTGAGTACAGAAAATGGAAGATGGGTTTCAGCAGCTCACCTACCTGCTGAGGCAAAGAGGCTTGCCCCATTTTATAGGTAAGGAAGCTGAAGCTGAGAGAGAGGATCTTCCCTACCCTAAACCTCTCACCTGTGATCTAGTTGCCTGTTGGACTGTTCTCTGCTGCCTGCCATGGTGGGGCCGTTGATGGAATGTCCCAGAGGAATCTGATGTGATGACAGTGATATGACAGATGTCCTCATGATGACGTCAGCTCAAAGCTGATAGTGGTGTTGGTACCATTGATGATAATGGTTTTGGTGATGGTTACGTTCAGATGGTGATGGTGGTTGCTCAGATGGGGAAGTTGATAGTGACAGTGATGTAAAAACTGGCTGGTCTGTGCAATCAGCCTGATCTAGATCTATAGGTCATCAGTCAGCAGCAATGTGCTTCTCAACCTTTGAGTCTCCTTGTCTCTGGGCAACAGGAAGGTCAGATACAAAGAGAGGCAGAACCCTAAAACTACCTGCAAAATTTGTGCTCAGGATTGGCCCTGCAGCTCCTCCTTGAAGATAAAAAGTGATAAATGGAGATAACAATGCCCACCCGATGGACTGTTGCTGCAGGAAAGGCAAGGATAGGAAAGGGCCTTAAAGCTCCTAGGAGGCCCTGAATCATGTGTTTAGTTCATGTGTCTCCAGGACAAATACCAGGAGTGCCACCCACACCACTGCATGAGCCTTAGTTTCCCTACCTGAATCCTCTTCCATCCTGCTCTTGCTCACCTTGGGTCAATCCCCCACTCCAGCTCAGTCATGCCATCTGGTTGGTGCCTGCTTCCCATGAGGCCATCATGCCCAGGCTGCCCTACCAGAACCTGCCTACCAGCCTTGGTCCTTGAGCCCACCCCTCCTAAAGGGGAGTGGAAGGAGGGGAGCAATGAACACTAGCCCAGCTAGGAGCTCCTTCTGTTGGGAAAGAAATGGTATCTATATGGGACTGGGCTTTGAAATCAGGTGGGCTTGGGATAAGGTTTCTCCCCTCCCTTGAGTCTACTCAAGCAGATACTTCTTCAAGTAGCCTATCTGGTTCACCCTATTTATTCTGCACCCCACCTACCCCCAGACCTTCCCTAACATGCTTACCCACCTCTGTTTTTCTATCCACTATCTAACTTGCTACATGTTTCTCTTGCCCATGACTCCAATGCACTTCTTACTCCACTGGAACATGACTCCAAAGGGCAGCTACAATCACCTGTTCTGTTCACAGTAAAACCTTACCTCTGAAACAGTGCTGGCCCCCAGCAAGTGTTCGCTAACACCCTAGAATGATTGAAGTACCAGCTCAATCTTTAGCAACTCACACATCACAAATAGCTTAGCTGTCATTGAAGATGAACGAAGTCTGCCTGGTTCCAAGCTCAGAACCCGCCACACACCAGCAAGCCAGGTGCCCCCAGACAGCTCTCTCCTGATGCTGCCTGCAGCTCCAACCCCTTCACCCTGAAGTCTCACTCTCAGACGGACCCACTAAGTATTACAGGGCCAAGTTGCTACTTGAGGAAGACTGAAGGTTTCCTGCACTTGGGTGAGCCTGAGGTAAACCTAGGAGAAGGGCCTGCTCTGAAGGAGGCCCTTTTGGTTCCAATGTTCCTCCCTCTCAACTCCAGGTCCAAGGGCACGAGGCAGGTTTCCTCCGTGTTTGCTCCGAGGGGTCCACCTACTGGGAAAACACAGGTAAGTCAAACAAGCCTGTTTGTTCTCCCAGTACAGCAAACAAAAAACAAGGACTAATTCTCCTCCAAGGCCTCCCCGCTGGACCTGAGAGGCATGATTAAAGTAATGGGAAGACAAATATTTTCCCAGAGAAAATGATAAAACTTGAGGCAGGAAAAGCAAATAGCATCTTCAAAAGGGCAGCTGTGGAGCTGGTATGGAGCTGCTCCATGAGCAGTGAGGGAAGATTCCAGAAGGGGAAGCACATGGCCTAGGGGCTGCTGGCTTGAGGCCTGGGCTGGGAGAAATGGGGGCTTCACTCAAAGCAGTGGGTGCGCTGCGCACAGTGGGTGCTGCTGCCCACCCTCCCCATCGTCATTATGGAGATGGGGGAAATTCAGCTACCTGGGGCAGGGCAGGCCACAGCCAGAGCTGAGAGTCAGACATGCCTGTGCTTGGCTTCCTCCCTTAGTCCACCCCTCACTCCCGCACTCTTCCGGACTCACACCAAGCACCTGTTGTGCATTAGGCTCTGGCCAGCACTCTGTGGTCCTGAGTGGGGCCTCCAAACCCTCTGTGCCTCCATGTTCTTGTGTCCTGCAGGCTGTTGCAGGACTGTCGGGAAGAAAAAGCATTGTTTAAAAAGCTCTTAGCACAGGTTCAAGCTCATGGCTGACCCCCCAGGTGCAGTCACCCTCGGAGGCTCCTCTAGCTCACCATCCACTTTCTCCTATTTGCCTTTTCTCCAGGCTCCAGCCTTATGGCCTCATTGTCTCACCTGCCTCTGCCTCACTCATTCTGGCCTTGTGGCCTTTATCGGCGCAGCTCTCCCCATCTCCAGAGTCCTTCCCACCATGCAATTTCCCAGCCATGCAATTTCCCAGCAGAAACCTGGGAGGCCTTCAATGGAGCCTCTTTCCCACTCATCAGCCTTGCTCACTTGAGACTCTAATTACCCTCCTTCTCTTTGGGCCTCATCTGTCTTGCTGAGGCCTTAGAACTCTTGCTTCAGCACTTCTTCCAGAAAGCCCTTCCTGACCCCCTTGAGCTGGGTTGCCTGTCTTCCCTGTGCTCCTTTTCAGAGCATCCGGGTTTAATTTAGCCAACACAGTGCCCCAGCTGGCAGGACCTGCCCCAGTATACCACACCCCTCCCCCCCATGAGCTCCTGTAGGCCCAGGAATACAGCATGTTTGACTCTACGTCCTTGAGGCCTCACCTTGAGGATGCAGGAAGGTCCTGGCATTGAAATACGAGAGAGAGGTTCGGCATCAGGGGACAAGTGAATTGGCCCATTGACCAGGATAGGGATGGAGAAATAGGGGTGTCAGTGACAGGATGCTGAATGGAAGAAAGAAAAAAAAGCCTAGGCAGTGCTGTGTGGATGGACAGAGTTCAAGAAAGGCCACGCTCTGCATGGCCAATGCCTGAGACTGGGGAGAGGCAGGGGCAGGGGTTGGCAAGGAAGTGAGCAGAAGGATGCAGAGCTGTGTGGGGTAGTGTCAGTGCAACAGGGAGGCAGATAGTGTGGGCAGAAGGGAAGAAGGAGAGGTCAAGCATGGCTTCGTGCATGAGCAATGCCTTGCCTAGAGGTCCAGAGGCTCCCAGCCAACCCTCCCATGGTGATTTCTCATTTCCCCAAACTGAGACCATGGTTCAGCCCCCAGCAGCCTGTGGTTCAGGCCCTGTCTTCCTCTTCCAAGAGCAAAGATTTCTGCCAGATGACTTGATTTTCAGAAAGCTCTTCCTTTCCCAGGACTGAAAGCAAATCTCAGGAACTCCAACTGTTAGCTCTGCCCTAAGGCAAAGGGAAAAGGGAGAGAGGCAGCAAGGGAAGAGAATTAGCTATTGAATACCCACTATGTGCCAGGCATGATTAGAGGCATTTGCATTTGAGTTTTCATTTACTACTGCAATAATCTACGAGACAATCGATTTATTATGCCTCCGCCCGAGGGCGGAGGGAGAAGATTGCTAGGTTTCCGATGCCAGTTCACCACTCTTTACCTTTGTCATCCTGAGCAAATGACCTAACCTCACCGAACCTCTGATATTTTTTTATCTAATAAATGGACTTACTAATTATCTCTAATTCACTGGATCGGGATTATGGGCATACAGTTCTGATCAGATGTAGAGTGTGGATTCATGTTTTTATTGTCTCCATTCTGTAGGGGGAAAAGCACAGACTAAGAGATTCAAATCTAGATTTCTTGACTCCAAAGTCAGTGCTTTTCCTTTGACCCCACAAAATGCTACCAGGAATCTGCAGGCTTGGTTCAGATGGGAGTGTTGTGCAGGCTAAAGTCAGTGTGGGGTTGCTGTTTCAAGAGAGCTGGCAGCAGCCAGCATGGGCTGAGGGGAGCAGGACTGGGGAATGGAGAGTGTGGCATTTGATCCCTGGTCACCTACTGCTTGCAAGTATTTGTCTCCCAGGTCATGTTGGAGACAGATATGAGTGTCCCTTAATTTCCATTAAATGACCATATAAAGAAAGCAACACCTCCTGCATTTATCTCCTTGTACTGTTAGCCTAAGCCATGAAAACCACACTTAAGGCCTGCCTTTGGGTTCAATGTGATTAGCTACCCCAGGAGCATCCTCACCTGGCATCAGTCCAGGTGAAAAAGACCCAGGAGTTTTAGATGGCCCAGAGCTTCATCTGAGCCCACTCACAGCTGTAGCTGTTTCAAAAGTGAAAACGATCCTGGCACCAGAGATGGAGGTGTAAAGTTCAGGCCAACAGAGGTAACGGGCACAGGAGTCAGAGTTCATTTGGAAAGGCATCAGTGGTGCATGCCACATTCCACTGGGGATGCCGATCAAGGATGTCACCCAGGAAGCAAAGAGTCCAGAGGGCTGTATCCCTTGGAGCTGTATCTGAGAAGGGGTGACCCTGGCCCAGCTGGTGTGAGGAAAGGCTGGGCTGAGGATGGATACCATGTTCAAGTACTTGTCATGTAGTTCTTCCGATGCCGCCAAGAGAAGCAATAGACCCCCATGCAAGTGCCAGCTTCGCCACTGCTTGGTGAGAAATCTTAGTGCTTACTTGATTTTCCTGCACCTCAGTTTCCTCATCTAGAAGATGGGAATAATGAAGTGGTTGTGAAAATTAAGTGAGATGGGAGAGCAGACCCCACTGAAGTCCTTAATAAGACTCAATCTCCATCCATCTTGATTGTGTGAGCAAGAGCACTTCCTGAGGGAGCGAGATGGGTAGATAGGCACTCATCAGGGAGGCTCACCAGGATGCAGGGCCCAGGAACAGTTTCTGCAGAGGGGACTAGGGAAATCTGGGGTCACACTCTAAGCCCCAAGCACTGGATGCTACAAATGAGGAGGGGCGCACCAGCAGACCCTGCATCCAATGAAGACTGCCTTTCTTGCTTTAAGGCTTAGTCAAGGGTCCACCACTCCTCTCCACACCACCCCACCCAGGGCACCTCAACTCATGCCCATGACTCATGAAAATAGGCATCTCCAAGGTGTTGGTTCAGGTCAACTCCCCTCAGAAGAGACCCTGAGCAGAATGCAGGTGCACATAGTGTCTTTGGTAGATGATATCAGGAAGTGAAGGGGAAGGGGATAAGACAGGAAAAGAAAAGTCAAGTACAACGAGCAAGCAGGTCACCACTGTGGGCAATGGGTTAGGTCCTTCTGAGCCCCTCTGAAGATGAGCTGATGATGCTTGGGGAGGCTGGGACACTGATCCCCACTGGCATGCCTCAGTGGTGAGGGTCACTCTGGGATCATTCAGTCATGCATTTCCGCCTGCCTGCTGCCAAGTTGTATTAGGAAAACCCTCTGGCAGGAAGATCTGTCACCAGTACAGGGCTGCAGGAGACTTCATGAACACAGGAGGTATGCTGTGGGGAGTCCACAGCTACCCAGAGTCACCACTGTCCGTCCGTCCCCCCCTCCGGTCAACCGCTGGCCTCCTCCATAGGTAGCTGTTGCTGCTGCCACACCAGCATCTGTCCAAGGCCTGCCCCAGAGCTTCCGCGTCAGATGGGTCTTTGTCCTGTCCTTCTCCCTTAGGTGCTGAGAGTCATCAAGTCTGGTCCTGAGCCTTCTCCCTACCTTACTCTCCTTTGGAGTATGTCATAGATTTAGTGGTAGGAGACCCTACTAGGCCCTGTGCCCGGACCTCCCCAGCCAGGATGGCTGAGAATTTTAACAAGTGGCCAAGGAAGAGTTTCCACGTAGAATTCAGGATGTCCAGTAAAATTTGATTTCAAATCAATGGTAACTGGTAGGGTCAGAGATGCATGCCACACTGGAGATATACTAAAAATTTCCTTGTTTAGCTAAAACTCAAATTCAACTGGGCATCCTTGTTTGCTAAGTCTGCCACCCCTATCCCAAGGTGATTCTGATGTAAACATAAAGTCCAAGAAATGTTTCCCCATCCTCTCACTGAATGGCCTTATACACACTTCCAGTTTCAGTTTCCCATTGCAAGTTAGTGGACTCTGATTTTTTTGTCTTACCCTGAAGTCCATGGAGCTGATGGTTCACTGGATATCTGGGATCTGATGGATTCAAAACTGAGCTCAGTGTTCTTCACCTCCCACCATACCCTCCTCAGATCTGGTCTTTCTTTCTCTACCTCAGTCAGTAGTACCATACCTACTTGCTGCTCAAACCAGTAACCAGGAGTTTTCTTAGTCTGTTCTTTGATACCCCTCAAGCCCCCTAGATAGTTACCAAATTGTATTAGCCACATTTCCCAGAGCATCCCTGTGCAGGCCGAATAACAGCTTCCAGATATGTCCACTTTCCAATCCCAAGAACTTCTGATTGTTAACTTACATGGGAAGGGGTATTTTCAGATGTGATTTAGTGAAGGTCCTTGGATGGAGAGCTTTTCCTGGATTGTCCAAGAGGCTCTGGAAATCTGTAAGAGGGATGCAGGGAGGTCAGAGCCAGACAGAGGGTGATGTGATGAAGTGAAGTAGATAAAAGTGACATGTATCAAGATTCTGGCAGTCTCTAGAAGATGGGGAAGACCTTTAAATTTCTGGATTTCTGAACTCTCTCCAAGGTTTAATAAACCCTTCTTCTTGTTCTTTCTGATAAGAATGCCTTTCCCCAATGCTTTTTCATTTTTCTCAACAAACTCTTAATCATACAATAAAACCCAATTCAAATGTAATTTCTTCCTGGTTCTCTTCCTCCTTTCCCTAAGAGTCTATACAATCTATACTGTGATCTAATTCCCACTGTAACAGCTTTCCAAAAGCTGTCATACTATTAAACTCTAAGCTCCTTAAGGATTAGAACTGCTCCTAATTTGTTTTTGAATCTCTAGGACCTGGGAGATACTCCATACATGTTTGCTGAATTAGGGAAAATAAAGGTTTCTTTGAGTTCTAACATTTATGATTTTATGCTACTGTTTCTTGGGGCTTTTTCCAATTCAGCTGTTTCCTACAAAGGAACAGAAAGACAATTACTTTTTTCCATTGCTAGTTCCTGTTAATTCACTCAAGATAAATAAAAATTAATAGGTACTCATTTGTCATGTGGACTTAATAATCCAAAATTACATTTGTCTTGGCCCAGGGTGTTAACACATCTCACAATATTTGCAATTTACCAAGAATAATTTAAGATCCAGTGTCTTGTTTAAGTGAACACACACATACACACACTCACACACACACACACACACACACACACAAACTACTGGCTACTGGCCTGGCCTGGGGTCTACAGAAACCAAAAAAGGATGACAGAATAAAAAACTGCAAACTCCAAGAATCCCTCAGAAAAGCCCCACCCATACCAGGGCACTGCTTTTCATCAAGAGAGTCCTCTGTCTTCCAAGCCAAAGTTACTCCAGGAAATAATCGAGGCCCATGGAAAAGTGTCATCCAAGGAACTTCACTCTCTTTTTAGCTCCATCCCTAGATATTAAACCAAGAATCCACTCCTCTCCAAAGAACTCTGATCACTGACCTTCAAAAATGCCTGCAAGACTAGGAGCAGAGCTAAAAGTTTTTCTGAAAACTTCACCCCTACTCTTTTCTGCCACTTGCCAAGATTTTCTGGGTGGATAAAAGCTCCTCCCCCTCTTTCTGCTTGATATTTTCCAGAACCTGGTGGGATCCAGCCACACCTAAGGAAGAGAAGAGAAACAGTCAGCCCCAAGCCGGTGGCCCCTGGGTACCCACCATGCAGAGCAAAGTGTTCTGTGTTATAGCCGAATAAAGGACTCTGCTTCTACAAGACCTTGAAAGGCACAGTTTGGAAGTTGATCTGAGTGTCTGGTTTGGTTCTAAAGTAAAAAGTCTTATTTTGGAAGAAGGGAAGTGCATGAAGCTATATTCCAGAGTCGATAGCCCTCAACCTTCTAGATCCACTGATAGTGGACAGGATTTCAGAGAAGTCCAGAGAATAGCAGGGCCAGGATATGAAAATTCTAGAAGATGAGTCTTCACCAGGGTCAGCATGGCTTGGGGAACAGAGCAGAGTCTTAGAAAGTCCGTGGCCTGTGCTCGGACCCCAGCTCTGCCCTGCAGCAGCCTCACGGTATTGTTGGTCCTCCACACTCTTGCTGGTCTCCTCTAGATTTGGGGTTCAAGACTCCCCTTCTGCGTAGGGTCCCAGGCTAGATCCTGCCAATGAGAGATCCTCATGTGAGATCTAGAAGATAGAGGCGAGGACATTGTCCTCCAAGGTGGTTGGAGGCAGATCTTCTGGCAGGTGTGAGTCTGCAGTCACTGGGTTCTAACACCCACCCCCACCTGCTTGGGGCTTGGCTACCTGGAGCTCCCACACAGCTTCTTCCAGGTGAGCCCTTGAGAACCATCCATTTAGGAAGCTGCAGGTTCATCTTCCAAGACAGCTTCCTGACCTTTTACTTCTCCCTCCTGCCAGCAGCTGTGCCAGCTTCTAATTCCTTGAGTTTATACCCTTTGTACTTGGAATCCTAAGCAAGCCACCTCACCTCTCAGGGGAAAACTCAAAGGTAATTAACACCTGTCCTTTCACATCACAGTGAGAATTAAGCGCCAGCAGGCATAGAGGATGGCCAGCCCTTTCCTCCTCCCCAATCAGGCCTCACATTTCCCTGACCTTTCATAACCCCCTTCCCCCTAAATGATCATTTTATTTTATGTCTGGTTCTTCGTGAAGAATATTGTCACTGAGACTCACCTGTAGGATGTTCAGCAGTTAACATTATTACCAATAATAAAGTGAAAGAGTTTGAGCAGAAAGGAAAGAGGCCATAGAGAAGGAAAGATTGAAATGAATGGGGGGAGGAGGGCTAATCCATAAGTCTCAGGTCAGAAGGTGGGGGTGGGGAGGGAGGTGGAACACAGAGCAGCATAAGGTCACCTGGTTGAATGAGGACTGGGGAAGAAGACCACATGGTTGTGGGTGCCTCATGTGTGCACATGGAGCCATGGCTTCACCTTCCCCAAGAGGCAGACTTTGTCAGTATCAAGAGCTTTCTTAGCTTTAGAACCTGAATGAGCTCCCTGGGGGCAGGAGCCCTGTCTGACTTGTTATGTCACTCACTCAGCACATAGTAGGTGCACAAGGTGCTGGGATAGTAAACTGAGGGAAGCTGTGGAAACTGGAAGTGGTCATGAAGGGAAGTGGAGCTGGGCTGACTTCTCCAGCGAGGACTGCCAGACACCCCAAAGGACTCTAGTGTTGAGTCCTTGCCATGCAACCCCAGGGGATGTCAGTGACAATCTGGTGGAGAAGGGAGAAGACAACTGGGATTAGTGGGAGAAGAGCAGGAACCAGGGACAAAGATGTGGATACAAGTGCTAAAGTGTGGCTCCTGGCTGAGGTGAAGCTCTAAACCTAGACAGAGGGAAGTTCACAAGCAGGGAGAAAGCAAAAAGGGTGGAATGCCTCAGTGCTATGATGCCTGGTCCAAGTACACTATTTCAGTGTTTCTCAGTGGCTGTCTATATGACAACCAGTTGCCAGCTTATCTAAAATGCAGATTCCTGGGCTCTACCAACCTAGCTGTGTCAGCAGCCCTGGAGAGTGGGACCAAGAAAGCCGCATCTTCAACAAATCCCAAAGGGGCTCTGTGATTATTCCAACATTTTTTGTGGTCCTGCCTTATCCTGACTTCCTGTTAGCACTGAGGACAGCCCAAGCAGACCTATCCAACAAATGACACACAGCTCAGCTGCATTACAGTTTAAGACCTTAAAGCTGCTGAGTCCCTGAGTCAAAATTCAGAGCTGGCCTTTAGATACCCTCACCAGAGCTATGTTCTTCAGCCCAAAAAGGCCCGAATGAGATACTCACAGACTGTCTGGGGGAGTTGAACTTAGACTGGACCTTGAAACCACCAGGATCCGGTGGTAGAAGACAAGCAGACTGACCTTTCCTGTATGTCCAAGACTGTGACAGCCCGCCGTCACAGAGGCACGCTGCCCTGCTTATTCCTTGCAGCAGATGTCAGGGCTGAAGGTGCGGGTGGGGCAACTGGCTTAGAACATTAAATCCCCCTAAAGGGGCGAGAGCAGTGAGTAGGAGAACATGGACCAGAACTCAGAACCCCTGGTTTGAGAGGCAAAGCATTTTCTACTATCATTGCAAGTTTTCTTTTACAAACAGCAGAATCTTCCATTCAAGAGAAATCTGGCAAGGAACCTGAGGATGCAAGAGAATTCAGAAGCATGAGGCCCCCTGGATGGAGCTGATGAGTAGAGTCCAGAGTGACCCCCTCCACCACTGCCCCAGAGGTTTCTCCTTCTGCAGCCATAGCCCTCATGACACCACCCTCCCCATAGCTAGAGACACACTTCCAGGCACAGGGAAGGGCTGGAAGGCAGCTTGGGAGCTCTCATGGGGACTGTGTCCCCGCTCTGCAAATGCTCCAAATACACATCCACTTCCCCACGGGGCTCCATGAGTGTGGTGCCTCATCAGGACTGTTTCCTGCCTTTGGGTCTTTGAGCCCTGGGCCTAATCCCACTAAGCAGCCTCCAGCAAAGAAACCAGGAGACGTCACCAGACACGCGGCTGTGGGCCGCAGCTCCACATCCGGCTCCCACAGTCCCTCTCCCAACCTCTCTAGGGAATGTGGGTGTGAAAAGGCAGAGGCATGGGGAGTGGGGAGAGATGCCAAGTGGGGGGCAGCATGGAAAAGCCTGTTAACTCTGGGAAAGGACAAGAACAAAGCCTTTCAGCAGCTGCTCAAGTACCCGAAAGCTGCCCAGCTCTGTCCTGACTCCCTGGGTCCTCCCTTCCTCCCTGGCAGTGAGCACATTCCCTTCCTTCTCAATGTCTGCACACACAGGAGCCTCCCACAGGCCTGGGATGTGGTGATTGGGACCCCATATCACATCACATGCTCCTGGCTGGGGTCGCTCTACTCTCATCACAGTCAGACTTCGAGATTAACACACAGAATGGGACCCGTGCTGAAGGCTCATTTGTCGGTGGTGGTGTTGTTTTAGTTCCTAACCAGTGCCGGACAGGGATGTGGAGAGCCTAAGCTAGAGAGGTGTTAGGTCAATGTCAGAGCTATTTGGTTGCGCCAGCCTGGGACTGTACAGTGAGAGCTGGAGCAGGAAGCAGAAGGCTGAGGAGCAGTGTGGGCCCATCGCTATAAATGTTTTTTCTCCTGCCCTCCTGAGAAAAGACCAATGGAGAGCCTGGATGTGACTTGTGGGGGTCAGGGCAATGGTGCCCCAGGGAAGGCAGTGTGCCCTGCTGTCTCCATGTTGAGCACAATCCCAAAGGTCTAGCCCCGGCTGCTTGCAGGACTCAAGAGTGCACAATCCAGTCCCCAGTGGCCAAGAGAAGGATGGAAAGCCAGGAAAGAGCATTATAAATAGCACGTGTGGCTGAGAAGGTCACTGGCCAGCGTAAAGCCTGCCAGAAGTCCTACAAGGGAGAGACAGATGTAAATGATCCAACTGTAACCTCTCTCTAGGAGTGGTGAACAGGAATGGGTTCCAAGACAAGACAAGGGTGACAAGGTGGCCACAGACACCCAAGCACAGGCTGAAAGTCTCTTACATCAGAGAGGCATTTTTACATTGCATTCATTTCATAAAGAGGCTGGCTTTTCCCAGCACTTGTGGGAAACTGAAGGTTAAGCTGGAGAACAGAAGGGTCAAGTAGGCTGGAGGAGGCCCATCTTATCCTTCAGGTCCTGGCTCCTCAGCCTGGCACAGGGCAGAGCTGTGGGTCTCAACAGTGTGGCAGGGGCATCCCCAAGAGTACAGCTGGTAAGGTCTAGAGATCCCCTTGGGGAGGAGATATTGTTGGCATTCTGTGGGTAGAGGCCAGGCATGCTGCTAACCCCCCTGCAATGCATAGGCCAGCTCCACAGCAGAGAATAATCCAGCCCCAACTGTCAATAGCATAGAGGTGAGAAACCTTGGCCCAGCCCCTCTTGAGAGCCCCCCCACCCCCCCACCCCCGCAACCAGACACCACCTCCTCTCCCGTTCATTTCCAAGGGCCCTGTTGAGGCAGCCCGAGCACACAAGTACTCATAGCTACGCAAATAGCAACTCCTTATTTGCTGTGTTTGCTCAGCCAATATTGACTTTGCAGCCTAACACTGGTGCTATTGAGCCAGGGTTATTCTCAATATTGTTTGAGCAGCATTAGAACAGCCTGTGATAACCAGCAGCAGAACAGGAAGCTGCGCCGCCCTCCACCAACCCCTTCCCCGAAGGTACCCCTCCCTGGGACGCTCCTGGAGAGACAGAGGAACCTGTATGCTCACAGAGCGCAGCAGACCTCATGCCCGATCCTGTGCTAAGCAAACATGCAGGGGTTAGAGAGGGAGCGTGCTCTCAGCTAAGTCAACACTCCAGGGAAGCCGGAACAACTGAGAAAGGTTACATGGGGAGGCCTTCCTCTGGGGTGGGGCCAGCAAAAAATGTTGTGAAGCCACCGCAGGCTGAAAATGAGACCCTGTGGAGGGAAATCTGTGGGGGAAAGCCTGGCAGGGACTGGGGCGTATTAGTAATTAAGCTGTGAGACAGTGAATCCATCCATCCATCTAGCAACCATTCGGTGAGGGCCTACTAGGTGCCACTGTGCTGGTTAGGATGAGATGCTTAGAGGGAGATGGTCCTTGTGGATAAGGCAATGAAGCTGGCGTATTTTGATGAGAAGGACCTGGAAAAACAGCCTCCATTTGGGAGCTGGTCTTTGCTGTGAAGGAGTAACTGGCCACTGGATATGCCTTCAGAACTGAGAATAAGCAGCTCCTTCGAAAAGCACGCTCCCAGCCAGCTGGGCTGAAGTCCCTTAACGGGAGCCAGCGTTGAAAAGACCACAGTGAAAGAGTTCACTGTACAGTCCGGGAGCAGGGCTACTGTTGTCTATGTTCATGTCTGGGTAGGGTAGAGGTTAGGTTCACTAGGTTCTTGCTGAGAGGCAGGTTGGGGGCAGGCAGCCAGGGGTACATGGTAGGCGTAGAGGGACAGGGAAGGAACCAGTAACCTGGCCACATGAGGGACAGACAGGGCAGCTAAGCCCAGTCTGAAACCAAGGCCTCCTGAGTGATTCCAATGAGAGCCGAGAGCAGCCACCTCATAAGGCTATGCCCCAGCAGCCAGCGGCTCCCCCAGTGAGACCAGACAAGCCATGGAGAGTTCAGAGACCAGAAACCCACACGGAGTAGCTGGGTGGTTTCTTTGCCCACTGTAAAGCAAATCTAGGCTTAGCTGTACATTTGGATCTGGGCCCATGGCTTGTCTCTAGGTCAACATTAAACAAGTTGCCAGAATCATCAAGGGGCCATTCTGAAAATGAGCTCTGGCTAGCCCTCATGGCCTGGGAGCACCGAAATGGTCATTTGCTAAAATTGGTCATTAACATTTTCTACTAACTGCTCTCTCCAAAGACTTGGAAAATGAGGGGGGAATCCTGAGAAATCAGCTCCTCTATAGGCCCTGTGACGACCTCGGCTCTCTGTTTTGGAAGCTGCTCATTTTTTAAAAGTACATAGTGGGCATTTTCTGCACGTGGTTGAATTCTTTTCCATCAACAGCCAAATCCTTCCAGTTACTCCCCACTTCAGACATGCCAGTCAAGGTGCCTGCCCCATCTGTGCCCTGTGCTCTGAGCAGCACCTTTACATGCTCAGCAGCACTCCCTGCACCCATGTTGACATCCCTGAAGGCACCCTGCAATGACAGAGCTAACCTCTGACCCAGGGGAGGCACCCAATGGAATAACATCAGCAATTCAGGTTCCTTCTTCCAGGAATTGAAATTGAGATCCTTGGCACTGCGTCTGTGATTTGAACAAGCATGTCCCAACTGAGGCAAACATGTTTGGAGCAGGAGAAGCCCAGCTTTAAAGAAGACAATGAAATGAACCTATCAAGAGACAAAAGACTACCAGTTCCCAGAGAGGCAGGGTGCAGAGCATAAACAAGCATCTCATGGATCTCTATGGTCGTCCCAGTACCCTCACATGTGTGCAGCCTCTTGAGGAAATGGATTATCAGTGAAGTTCAATGAGAGTCCTTGTAGTCAACCAACAGATTCATTACTATTGTCTTTTTATTATTATTATCCTTATTATTAAGAGGCAACTTTTAATAATGTTGTTTCTTGCATAAAATAGTTACTGATCAGGACATCTATTATGAAATCACCTTTTTTTCTAGATTATATGTGTTCATTACTAAGTATCTCACCCCTTCTTCTTTTGTCTAACTTGATTCTTCCTTCCCATGTCTTCCACTTTGAGGGCTTCCTTTTAGTGTTTCGGTAAAAATAAGCAAAAATGTGTCATGGTGATCAGCACATGAATAAACTGTGTAACACACACCACGTTCCACTCTGGTTTATTTGTTCAGCCTACTTCAGTGGAGACTGTTAGGCTATCAGTCAATAATTAGTCATTCAATAAACATCCATCAAACTCTGCCCCTACCTCAGCAAAGATATGTTAACAATAAACAAACAAACAAAAAAAATTTTTTTAAAGACCAAAGAGCAAGTGTAAGCACATTTTGCCATTTTCTTGTCATAGTGGAGGAACAATTATGATATGTTAACAGCCCTACTGCACTTAGAAGTCATTAGTTACATCAACACCCCAGTCAGAAAGAAAGAGTCAACACAGGCACAGCTTTCACTTTGCTTACTGTGGAGGGTATTCGCTCACTGTTGTTCATGAAGGGAAACAAATCATCCCCAGTTAATACCCAGAAGTGGCAGGACAGCAGATTTCCCTTTGCTCCCCACAGCTACGCTGACCCCAGTCACAGCAGAAGACCTAGACTGGATTCATCCCAAGCTAATTTTATTGGGCACCCTTATACTACAAGACATCTCAGGAAGTATGTCCCAGCCTCATGAGCTTTACTATTATCTCATCTCTCAATTTTATTATTACTGTTACAATAAGAGTATAACTACTGGTATAGTAAGAGCATGCATCTTAAAGTCATTCAACACATCACTTATAAGCCCCCCATACTTAATCTCTATTTTTTTACACATCACCTTCCACAGGTCATATTTCACATAGACATGACCTTAGCAGACATATCTGCTTGTAGAGTGCCTTTGAGCTTATCTGCCCCTTTTACATGAGTAAACAATATTTTCCCAGCTCATGTTTCCCATGCATGACTGCTAACCGCAGTCTCAGCTCTACCCAACTGTTACCACAAGAAGTCCATTTTCCCTCCTCTACTTCCTCAGCTCCCCTTGGTGCCTTTGCAGCCAAGGCCTTTCCTCTTGCAGAGCAGAGTGGAAACTTATCTTTGCTCAGCAGGCCCAGCAACAAACCAGGGGTCCCCTCCACCAACACATCCACTGGACTGCACACCCCACTCCCATCTAGAGGCTCCGCCCACACCATCCACAACTCTGTGGGGCACAGGCCACAATTCCCCTGTACCAACACTTCCCCAGTGTGCAGGGGTCATCACAAGCACCAGATCTAACAGAGAACCATAATACATAGCAGTTGTTGGAAAATATTGGGTGACAGAATGAGTGAATAAATAAACTAATGCTTTGCAATGAACAAATAAGTCATCAGGGGCCCTCAGCTTCCTCTTTCTGCACCTGCTTCTCCTCCACTGTAGCTCTTGACCAGCCTTGCCAACATACATGCTTTGAGGGTCATCCCGCAGATACCATGCCAGCGCCCCACAGCCCACACACATGGGAAGGGCCAGGTTGCAGAGTGCGGGCTGGCTCAGCTACAGGGCCTTGAAAAAGGAGGAGAGAGCAGCCCCGACTTCCCAGCAACCCACTGTTCACTCTCATTTCTTCCCACCCTGCTCTCACCTCCCTTCCCATTTCCTTGCCATGAATGCCCAGCACATCCGGGCATTTGCCCTCCCTTGCTCACTTACTCTTGCTGAGTCCCAGATGCAGACTAACCAGAGAGAAGCCTGCCCCCAAGGAGTACAGCCTGGTAGAGCACAGAATGAAGTAAGCACAATGCCACCTGGGGTTGACCCCCTGGGACCTCTTACGGAATACAGTAGCCTTCCTGGCTTTTCAAAGAGGTAACACACATGCCATGCTGTACCCAGGGGGCTGCAGTGGGCTTTGATGTCTTGGTTCAGGGATATCCCTTCAGGTTAAGACTTGCCCTCTCCTCAAAACAACTTTCAGAGGCTTTTCCTCCCACTCAAGGGAAAGACTCACTACTGGCCCCCAGACTCAGTGGGGATCTGAAATCCCTCCCCCACCTCCAGGCTAGGGCTGCAATAAAGTACTAGCTTTCCCCAGGGTCAGGAAGAAGTGTGAGGATGAGAAAGACATAGAAAAGGGGGTGCAGACTCCAGCACTCCACTTCCACAGGTATGTTCCAGGTGAACGAAGCAGCAGATACTGGTTGACTCACCCAGCTGTCTGCCTCTCTCTGCATCTCCTGACCTCGTGAAGAGGTCAGAGGCTCATTCCCCCAACATCCACAGAACCCCAATGTGTAAGGAGACCTGGAGCTTCTAGTCTGTTCAGCCTATAGCTGGAGAAATGGAGCCCAGAGAAAAGTGAAAGAACTGGGTCTCTTTCCCTTTAATTTTGCATTGATGCCTGTTTTGCAAAATGATACTAGGACATGTTTATTTCCCTCAATCAAATAATCCCACTTCTGAGAATTTCCTTTCAGGAAATAGTTCCAAGAACAGGAAAACCTTTGGGCACAAAGATATTCATTTTCGTATATTTCTAACTAAAATGCTAGAAGAAGGACTGGCTAATTCCTCTGATGGAAAACAAGTTGCAGGAGATCCTCTGAAAATCCTATAATAGGGGTTTTTTATTATATAAATAAATTATTTATATATGTATTTCATATCATTGTAATCCCCAGGGGTCACCCACCACCTCCCCTCCCAGGCCGCTCCAGTTTAGTCCAGCATTTAATAAATGGGACAATTTCATGTGAACCTAACTACATGAGAAAAGTAGCTGCATAGATCCAAGACTGAAAAGGAAAAAATGGTTTTCTTGTGTGTGCTGTTTTGTTCCTTGAGTGTTTTTAGGCAGCAATTATAGGTAGTGAGCACATAGGAGAATTACCTCAAAGAGACTTTCAGGTTGGAAAAAAAAACTTTAATTAGATTTTTAAATGATAATTTTGGGGAAACCAGTTTGTTGGGAAAGAAAAGATGGCTTCTAGCAGTTTAGGGCTTTTTATAATGATTGCAAAGTCCACTTTATAGGGTCAGAGCCTCCCTTTCCTCAGAAGATCCTGCAGGACCCCTGCTAGATACTGGGTACCCACAGGGAAGTATTCATTCATTCAAGAAAACTGACTAGACACCAACTGGCACAAAAGTGCCAGACCCTGTGTTGGTTGCTAAGGATATAGGAGTAAATAAGGCAGACAAGGGCCCCTGCCCTAATCAAGCTCTCTGTTTGCACATAAGTAGCATAAATTATGATAAGCACTACAAAGAAAGTTCTATCAACTGGGATTGAGTTCGGTTGTCAGGAATAGAAACCTCACTATAACGATAAACTTTTTACATAAAACAAAGCCAGGAGTGGGCAGCCCAGAACAGGTCTGATGTTTCCATAAAGCCCTTGTTATGCTTCTTTTCAAACTTAAAAGCATCTTTAATGTCCTTAACGTCAAGGTTCAAAATTGCTGCTAGAGGTCTAGCCATCACATCTGTGTTCCAGGCAAAAGGAAGGAAATTGAAAAAAGAAAAATCAGCTTCTCAATTTCTCAGAAGCTCTACCTTTCAACTTCCTAGTTGTCAAAAAGGCTGAGATATTGTCTTTTACATGTTGCTTCCTTATTAAATAGGGATGTAGTTTAAAAAAAAAAAAAGTATTCATTTCTATCAGAAGTGATCTAGCCATCTCTACCCCAAATGATGATGTGAGAACAAAACAGAAGGATTCAGTCAAGTCAAGATGGATGCTCAAGGCCAAAACACTTTAACGAAGGCCTAAAGGATGCAGAGGAGCTGGATAAGTAAAACGGTAGGGAAAGAGTTCCGAGCAGAAGAAATCAAACGTTCAGTCTGAGAGGGTCACTCGGCTGTGAATTCAACAGGACCACTGGCAGAGCCCTGAAATGGGGTCAAGAGACCTGGCTCTATGTCCTGCCCGCAGGGACACCCTACCCCTCAGAGAACCTCCAGCTGTAAAGTGAGCACTCTGCTTGTTCCCTATGAAATATGTATGAGGCCGCTAGGAGGTTATGCTGGAGCAGGGAGAGGGCACACAGCTTCCACCACAGTCCTATTCTTTTAGAGCCTTTGGAGAAGATGGATAGAGAAAACTCAGAGAGTTTGACAGCTGTAAGGAGAGGATCAGGCAAAGAAACCAAACCCCACTGGAGGGTTCAAAGGAGTTCACGCTGCCTCCATGCACATCAACCCTGGGACAGCTCCGTGTAGAACCAAGACTTCTCCCTGCAACAATGGGTGAAGTGGTCCCAAGGGTCACTGAAAGCCTGAATCTGGGCATAATGGTGCAGCCACATCCCAGGGGTAGTAAGTGGTGGTGGGATGGGGAGAGCCACCAACCGCTTACCATGCATGTTTTCTGATGCCGACAATGGCACAGTTTGCACTGGTCATCTCACATAACCCTCATAATGATTCCATTATATAGATATTAATTATTCCTATTTCACAGGTAAGAAAACTCCGAGAGGTGAAATAAATTGTCAACAGGATGATAATAGGTCACTGTGAACTGTGGATGAGCGGAGGCTGAGAGACCTCTGTCAAGCCCAATCTCTGCCTAGAACTGTGAGACGTTGGTCAAATCTCCCCTGGGGGCTCAGTTTCCTTGGTTATAAAACGAGGTCACCTTGTTTCAGCTCCCACACACCCAGTGTCTGACCTTCCTCATGGCATCTGTACCACATCTCTGCTTGCCCCAGGTTGTGGACAAGGATTTGACCCAGATCCCTTCTCAGTTCCCTCTACCATCACAACCTGCCTTTTGGAGATCCAGAAAACACCATTGCCTGTGCCAAGGTGGACGTTGCCCCCAGCTCTACCTTTGACATCTGGTGCAGGGCGGGGTGTGTAGAGATGGCCTGTGGTTCAAGGGCCAAGTGTGAAAAGACACCAAAGGAGGCTGAGCACATTATTACTATTCAGGTCAAAACACTTCCCTGTGTTTAAACAATTACAATCCATAATTAGTTGCCATCACAGTGGAACAAGTCCACTGTGGTTTCAAAATCACAGTGACTGCTCTATTTAGCTAAAACAACCGCAACCAGGGACCACTGGATTCTCTGTCAAAGATACCTTGGCTTTGGCTTCCTAACCTTCTCTTAGCCAATCTCTCTCCCTGCGCCACATGCACACACCCACCCCACCCACTGACCCCCTTAATGCAACACCAACTCTAACAGAGCTCCTTACACCCATCCCTTTGACAGCTCATCCTTCCTCTTCTGTGCTTCTCCAAACCCTACTCGTTGCAGTCCAGCTGGGGCCGCCTCCACCAGGAAGGTTACCCTGACTACTACAGCCCCATTGAACTCTCCACTTCCATTGTTTCTCCAGGCATTTGGCTCACTAGTGTATCAGTATGAAGCTGGGAAGACAGAAGAGTGGACAAGCAGGTAGTGGAGCAGGAGGGGGAAGGATTGACCCCCAACACAGGCCTTGGCACCACATTGCTGCACTAGGGGAAAAGGAGCCAAGATGGGTGTCAGAGTGTCCTTGTCCTTCTGCTCAGGCAGGGCAGGGGTCTCAGCAGAAGCTCTATATACCTGAGACCTAGGGGGTGGGGAGGACTGGAGCTCCACGAGGTCCTCTCTTAGTGATGCTGAGCTCAGACAGGTTTCCTAGTTAACTAGGTTAACAAAGCTGGGACTTCCAGGCCATCAGTAGATCCAGTCCAAACTTACCCACCACGTGTAGGAGGAAATGGTAGCTTTTTCTTATAAAAGTACAACTCAATGTATTTCTACCCAACAGGCTTTTTAACAAAAACTTAGTGATAAAGTTGGGGATTTGGGGTTTGGAATCCTTGTTACTCTGAAAGATGGGTCCATGAACAGCCTGGTGCAGGGCAGTGGAGATAGGCAGCCTACCAGAGAAGGTCAGAGAAGCAGAAGCCTTTCTGCTTTGCCTAGAAGTGGCCCTTCCACACTGCCCCTTGTGGGACTTTCAGAGCCTCCTGTTGCCTCAGCCCACACTCTCACATGAACACCCCAGAAGGAAGGGGTGACTTGAGAACTCAGCAGGACTATCCTTATGTCATCATGAGACCCTTGACAATCTCCCTGCTGACTAGTAGCCCTGAGGGGGTGTTGTCCAGGTAGCGAAGGGAGAGACTCAGACTCAGAAGAGGACACTCCAACTTCACTGCAGGCTCCAAGCTGGGGGGTGATAGAAGAGGCACCCCATCAATTGTGGACAATGATACCCTTTCAGTGCTTGGACCAGGGTTTTCCCACCATTGGGTGCTATGTCCTGCTTCCCAAACCCTGGACCCAGCTCTCGGTCAGCTCTTTACTGACTCACACAATTATAGCCCCTTACAGTGGCTTAATGTATTAAGGTCCCATATTTGGAACTAAATGTAAGCATCACTAAAGTGTGACAGGTAGCCAGGGGGCCTCAGTTTATCTCCTGGAGTCTTTGTCTCCTTCTCTCACAAAGATCAAGTTGAACTGGTGCCCCTCGACACCAATACTCTCCAGTTCCATAATGCATCTTAATAATGAACAGGGGGGAGCGCAATATTCTATACATTGCCCATTTATTTTTTATGTCTTATATTTGTTATGTTTTATACCCATATATGGACACAGGGAGTATAGAACCAGCTCATTACCTCTGAAGCATCTTAAGATCAGAGGTAGTTCAAAGGGATGGTGTGCCTGTGAAAATCCAGAGGAATTAGGATCCTCCCTCCCCAACTAACCCCCAAGCCTGTGAACTGGAGAACCATGTGGACACTTGTCTTCCCTTGCCCACTGGGCCTGGGCCATCAGATTAAAAGAAAGGTCCATTCCTGAGGGTGCCTGGGAACCACTGCTTGTCTCCAGGTACAGGCAGATACCCACACAGGCTGAATCTGGGCTCTGCCAGCACACAGGACCTGCTCAGTGATGACCCTGACTGCAGAGGGAGCAGGCAGAGGCACTCCCAAAGCTACTGACAGCTGGTCAGGCCTCCCACCCACCTGCATTTGCTCACCTGGCAGATGCCACCCCTTCCATGCACTTCCCAGCTACCCCCCTCCCCAGAGTTTTCCCTC
The DNA here is from genome assembly GCA_004024945.1 of Uropsilus gracilis. Lineage (NCBI taxonomy): Eukaryota > Metazoa > Chordata > Mammalia > Eulipotyphla > Talpidae > Uropsilus > Uropsilus gracilis. The sequence goes on from PVHY01007375.1 coordinate 65,135, forward strand.
CTTGAAGCACCTGCAGGACAAACAGTCTGAGCCACCCAACCACTTGCTGCCCTGCCTCCTAGAATGTTTGTTGATGGAAGAACTTCAGCCCTCAGAGGAGATATGAAGACCTGAGCTGGGAACCAAGCAAGAAGTGAACAGGATCCAAACTCTACAGGGGAGTGCCAGAATGAATCGGGAAGAAAGGCCAAGTGCATTATGCATTCTTTCATCCCCAAAAATGTTTGCCCAGCACCCACTCTGTGCCAGGCACAGCTTCTGATTTCACAGTGTCTACAGACAGCCAAGGAGGCAGGCATAAAACAAGCGATTACGTGATGAGTGAATGAGTTGCTGTTTTAATGGGGATGCTGTAGAGAATAAGGAAGAGCAGGTGCTGAGGGAGAACATTTGCTGGGGGCACTTACTTGTGGGAGGCTCCCTGGAGGTTCACAGAGTGACATTTTAGCTAAGACCTAAGGATGGTCTTTAACCGGGATATGGCAAGCAGTCTGCACAAAGGCCCTGAGGTAGACAGGGGAATGGAACATTCCAGTAGTCCATCAGTGTGGATGATGCTCAGAGTCATGGGGTCAAGGGGTCTATGATGACGCTCGAGCAGCACTAGGATATCCTGGGTCAGAGAAGGATTCAAATTGGGAGGCATCAGCTGAGCAAGAATGTCAGCACAGGATGGGCTTCCCACTTTTGAACTTGGCAGCGCCATTTTCTTTCCAGCCCAGATCATCTCTCTTCTAACGGTAGGCAAGTATTAAGACTCACTCTCTCTGCAGAATCCATGCCACGTTACTCACCTGCCTCTGCACCCTCCAGGAATGAGTACAGCATCTTCCCACGCATGGTCTCCAGGCTGATGCTAGCCTCCTCAGGTCAGCACAGAGCCCCACTTTGCAGACGAAGACCTTCCAAGTCCATGCAGTTAGCCAATTTGTCCGCAGCATCATGACAGCCCAAGAAAAGACCAAGAAGACAATTTAACATTCTCTGGGAAGGAAAAGACAACAGGGCACAGGTGGGTGTGATGCTACTTAGAAGAAAAAGCTAGCAATTGAAAAGCATCATCTTCCAAAGCATATAAAGCATTCAGGATTAATCTGTTTTTGTCGCCTGCTGACAGATGTTGGGAGAGTTACAGATAGAGATGCAGACAGGGACTTAGGTGTACAGAAATAGATAATAAAAAATGCAGAGTTGCTTTTTTGATTTTTGCCCCCTTCCCCTCCCCCGGTCAATTCTAAAGCTGCTGGTTTGAGGAGATTAGCACATTTGATGGTCTTATGCACTGGCAATGAGCTAAATTTCAGAGGGTAAAATTGAACAGATAAATTAAAGGTTAGATCTTTCCACTTAGAAATGCTTACTAATTCAATGCCGCGTATGATTTCAATGAAAATAATAAACAACAATATGGGCATCAGTGCTGGGTCACAAAGCCAGGTGTGCAAGAAAAATCTCTTTCTTTTACCTGCCCCAAGTACCCCAGGCCAGGCCTGAGTTCCTCAGAGGAAGGGTCTCCTCTCCCCCAGAAGAGTCCTCCATTCCCATGTCCAGAGGCAGACACAGGCCAAGGCTGCAAAGGGGGAGAAGGTGGAAAGTACACCTGAAGAGGAAGCCCACCTAGAAAGCAGAGGGGAGGTAGGGTTGGGCAGACTGATGCGGTGGGGAGGGGGACGGGGAGGAGGAGGGGGAAGAAGCCTTTCCCCTCCATATAAAATGTGGAGCGCTGGAGTCAGGCTCAGTCAGCATCAGGAATCTGACACTCAGACAAAATTCTGCTGCCAGCACTGCCGTGCGAAGCTGCAAGGAAACAGGAATTTAAAAGACGAATCCTCGTCTATGGCAAATTAGTCATTCAGTGAATTGATCATTTGGCAAATTGGCTTTTAGCAAATTGATTTTGGGTGTCTAGGCCTGCTCCCCAAGCCTGTCCACCAGCCAGCAGAATGAACGGAGCCTGTCGGATGGGGACATAGGTCCCAGGGAGCAGACCTCCCTCTGCTGCCCCCTGGATGGGAGACAGCCCAGCTCAGCTGGCTGAGATCCAGCTGGTCTGGCGGTCATTCGGGAAGCACCCCTCCCACACATAGTTAGCAGAGCGTGAAGACCTTCTCAGGGTGTGACTCTGATAGGGTGTGCCCCCCCCCATTGTCTCCTGTTTAAGATTGCAGATTTTAAGGACGGGTAATGTTAAAATGGGGGAATGACCTTAGCTGGAATTTCCCTTTAAGGGGATGCAGGGGGAAGAAAGAAGTAAAATAGTTAAGGTGAAACAGATTTCCTGGAAGGCGGGAAATCAGGGTATATAAAGGGTGTGCAAACAAAGAGAAGGATGGGAGGCAGATTCGAATATGGAGACTGGAAATAGAGAGAGGTTCAGTGGAGGAGAGATGGGAATTGGCCATCTTGTAAAGATGTGAGCCATGTGAGCTTGGCCATGTTGGCTACCGAGGGCCTGGAACCCTCGGCTGGCCCAGACTGGCAGCATGTGTGCTGAATGCAGTTAAGGAGTTTGCAGATTTGAACTCCGTGTTGGAGTTTGCTTTGCTGAGTTTGATTTGTGTCTGAAAGAGGCCGTGCAAAAGTTAGGCCTGAGAAGAAAGTGAACTTTGCTGGTTCGACACCGTGGAGTTCCTGCTATCTGAAGGTGACAAGGAGAAGACAGCGTGGA
>PVHY01007376.1:0-67727 GCA_004024945.1 Uropsilus gracilis
AAAGAAAGAAAGAAAGAAAGAAAGAAAGAAAGAAAGAAAGAAAGAAAGAAAGAAAGAAAGAAAGAAAGAAAGAAAGAAAGAAAGAAAGAAAGAGAAAGGTCTAAGAAAGGTCTGCACTGGCTTCTGTGTCTCCTGACGCTCTCACCGGCTTCACTGCAGAAGACTGACCTGGGTGGTGATCCCTCCATGGATTTTCAACAATCACCTTATTTTAAAGGCCACCAGACTCTTTTGTGAGCCTCTTGTCCTGAGCCCTCAGTGGCCCTGGTGAGGGTTCTGGGTCCTCTGGCCCAAGCCTCAGTGAGGTTTGACGTGCAAACCTTTATTTTGCTTTGTGGTCTCACTTTCCCTGAGAGAAGCTTTATTCTTGGCTTGTACCTGCTCCTGCTGATTTTGCAATATCATGATTTCAGTTCAATGAAAATGTATCTTATTCCCACAGAGCTGCCAGCGCCCTTTGATGGAAGCTGGTTTTGGTGAGCATAGCCTGGAGGCAAGACACTGGTCAAGTTTCCCAAACAGGAAGGTCTTGGAGGAAGGAGAAGGGCCACGTGCCCAGTCCAGCCCAGAGAGCATCCCCTGGCCAGGAGCTTAGCCTGGCATTTCAGGCCTCATCTGGAACCTAAATAGAAGGCCCTTTCTTCTTGCTCGGTCTTGGGTGGATTTGGAGAAGCTACACAGGATGCTAGAAAACACAACCAAGCAAACCTGTGAAGACTCCTTCCTGAGGGTGTGGGAGGAGAGATGGAACATTCTGGCCCTCCCCTGAGGGTTTGGTGGGAAGCAGGCTTGGCCAGAGGAAGGTACTGGAGCTGATGGACTTCTGGATGCCCATGGGTGTATCCAGTTTTCTAGGACAGAAGTCCATTTCTAGCAGTAAGTTTCAGAAGGCAGAGCCCAACTCCTGCCCTGATGAATAATAAGGTGGTGGTCCACCTTATTATAATGAGCAAATATCGGACTACTATCTACTACTACAAAGAAGGCAAGGCGCCTGCCGGCACTGAATAATCTGTTTTTCAGATCCATTAGGAAGCCCCAATCTGCCCTTAGTTCCTCCTGCCACTCAACCCAGGTGGCCAGGACCCAGGCCGCCTTCTGGGTCGTCAGAAGTGACCCTTTGATATCTGAGCTCCCATCTGCTGGGCTAGGCATGTGGAAGAGACAGCTGGCAGAGCCCCTCCCGGGGGACTGCAATTAGGGGATATTTAATCCTGTCACCTGGTTCATTTGCAGTGATGGATTTGGACTGGAGCGCTGAGTGGCGCCAAGAGGATATTGGATTACCAGGGCCCATCCCCTTTACCCCTCAAAGAGAGCTGGCCCACCCCTACCCGGCACCTGTCTTCCTTGGCCCCAAGGTGAGTCCCCTGCCTCCCAGGAGTTAAGACCAAGCACAGCACGGCTGTTAAATCCCTGCCCTGGAGTGTTTTGCATGAAACCTCCTGCAGGCGTGAAAGCTTTGAACAGACTTGAAGCCCCATGACCACTGCCCCGTGCCTTGTTTTGGGTTCTCAGTTATAGGTGCTGGAGCTTCAGCTTTCCAGTAAATCGTTTCTTTTCCATTTTCCAGTTGGAGAAACTGTATAGTGGAGAGAGGGTCATCTTCAGAATCAAGGCTCAGTCTGATTCACCTAACTTGTCCTTCTGGAGAACAGATTTGAGACCCAAAGGCCTAGATTGCAAGGGTTTGATCAAATCACTCCCCCTTTCAGGGGCATCTCACTCATTTTTAAAGGGAGCAGATGAGATTAGATTCTCCAAGTTGCCTTCCTGTTCCAACATTCTGCTTGTGGGGAAAAGTTGGGTTAATTCATCAGGTAAAGTGTTTGGGTTAAATGGGAAATTCCTAGAGGGCAAACCTGGGGAATAGACCAGAGAAGCCAGGTGCTTATGGTGAAGGATTTCACTGTAGAGGAGGCACTGGTCTATATGGAATAAGGAAATATAACCTTATGGCTTCGGGTAATAGAGTTTTGATCCGTCTTCCATCCCCTCACCATTAGACTGGAAGTAGCCTCAACTTCCTGAGCTTCCAGTTCGACACATCTTAAGGTAATCTTGGAGGATGCTGGGTAAACTCCATGTGCCAAGAGAGATGACAGACCTAGGGTCACCCAGGAGTCTCACTCCTCTGCACACCTTGCACAAGAGCTGCCACCTCCTTCGACACAGAACGGGTCTGACACTCCCTCACTGGGACCCTGTCACCTCTCTGCTTCCAACAGTTCAACAACTTCCTGTTGCACCTGAACAAAATCCTAGTATTAGGATAGGACACAGATCCATGCGAGGGTCTTCTGTCTTTCCCCACATTTATTTGTGATGTTTCACTCTGTGTGTAGTGCGTGGATGTGTGTGTATGCGTGTGTGCATGTGTGGATGTGTGAGCGAAACTGCACATATCTCATGTTCCCCAACTTTGTCCCTGCCTCCACCTCAACCCTGGCCATTTTCCCCACCTGGGACACCCTTTCCTTAGTTCTTTACATGCTGCTTCCATGTTATTCTTCAGCTCTTGTATCTAATATCACAACTTCAGGGAGAGCTTCCCTGCCTGACCTCTCTCTGTGACATTTTTTAAATAGTGTTTATGTATTAACTTGTATAAAATCACCTTGTTGATTTTCTTTCTTCTCTCACTTAGATATAATCTCCATGAAAACAGTGAGTCTTTTCCTCTTGTTTGCAGGTATATCCCCAGCACCTTGAATAAAAGCTACCATGTCACAGCCATGCAGTAAACATTTGTGAAATCAATGAACACAAAATACACAGTGTGGGTGAGCTCTCGGGCCATCTTTCTGGGTGCTGTTTCGGGAGAGCAGACCGAGCTGGGGAATAAATTGCCTTATCACCCAGCCCACACAATCATGACCAATAGCAGGGACCCCTGCTATCCCCCTCCAACCTTGAGTGAGATAAACCACTGTCACCCTGCCTCTGCCCTCTGCCAACCTCCTCAAACGCTCTGTTCCGAAGATGATCAAAGGGATTAGAAAAAAACATCTTTGTTCTTTGGAACAAAGAATCATAATTGAATGGATTCTGTGCTCCATCCTGGAAATGGGGGCATTTGCAGAGCCTCCCCCGTCCTGGGAGAGAGCTCTTGAGAGCTGCGAAGCAGCTACCTTCAAAGGGTCGATGTGAAAGCAAAGAAAGAAGCACTTGTGGAGAGAGGATTTCCCTCCAGAGAGGGAAAGCACTTCCAGCCCATCACCCACCCCTCTACTGTAGAGATGCATGTGAAGTGTGTGTGTGCGTGCACGCAGGTGTGCATGTGTGTGCATGTACAAGTGTGCAGGAGTGCATGTGCCCAGCAGAGGGACAAGTAGCCTCAAACCCCACAGCTCTCAGAACCCTCAAGCTCCCTTGCAGATAGCCAGGGCTCCACTCAGTCCTCCATTCACACTGTCACACTCTGAATTTTGTTTCTGTTGCCAGCGCTTCCCAAGATCATTCTGTTTCTCCCAAAAGTTCTCCCTGATTTACCCCTCCAGCTTCTTATTGTTCTGAAATCCATCACAGTCTGTATCATGATTTTGAAATACAACTGCTTTTAGGTAATTTGATAAATTATCTTAAGGCATTTTCATATGCATGGGCTCTCCATCCTGTGTGTAAGCACCCTCAAGGCAAACTCTGCTTTTTCTTCCTTTGTAACCCTCTCCACTTGCTTTTAGGACAGAATTCTCAGCGGGCTTGTTATCTGAACACATTTCTATATGCTGAGAACCCTTGGATAATGGTTTTCTTTCATTCATTAATTTATTTAAAATATTTACTGAGATCTATTATGTGGTAGGCACTGTGCTGGGATTCAGTGTGGAAGCTCACAGTCTGGGGCAGAGATGGAAACACACACAAATAACTGTGATATAATGTGGTAAGTGCTATAATATAGGTACTGTGTGCTCCAAGTGCTATAGGAACTCAGGAGGGAGCTTATAAAATAATTTAGTTAATGTTTCAATGTCTAAATGTTTAAATAATTCCTTTCCTTTGTAAGTGCTTCCTGCTTTCTGTGGCATTTTTCACGTCCATTATCTTATTTGATGTTTCTAGTGATCTTGTTAATAAGCTTTTGCTCCACAAACTCGCCCTTACACAGGATAGGTGTTCAAGAAATATCTATGGAGAGACGAAATAGGTGAAAAGAGAGTAGATATTATTATCTCTATTTCACAAAATAGGTAACTATTTTGTCAACCAATGACCTGCTGGAGATTATAACTATGTCAACCAATGATCTGCTGGAGATTATAGACAAGCATGCAGGTAATCCATTTAAATATATATTAACACATAGTAAATACATATTAACACATAGTAAGCCCAGGTAGTCCCTATAAATGCATATTAATACATAATAAACTCAGGTAGTCCCTATAAATGCATATTAATACACAGTAAACCCAGGTAGTTTCTGTAAATACATATTAATACATAGTAAACCCAGGTTGTCCATATAAATGCATATTAAAACACAGTAAGCACAGGTAGTCCATGTAAATACATATTAAACACCTACTGCTTGAGGGTTACTACTCTCCATGCTACAGTGGATACAGAAAAGCACAAGACATATCCTTCCTTGTGGCTTCCAGTCTCACTTGTAGAACAAAACATAAATCATGAGTAGTTCAATGATGCCACAGGAGATGGGTCTGATGGTCCAAGGTGGACCATTCATCGTCATCCAGCGAATGAGACCGGAAGGGCCTCAGGAGATCTGTAGAGACGGGAGTATATGAGAAGGCCTTGCCTGGGCAGCAGGGTAGATCTTATAGAATGGGATACTAGAGATAAAACAGAACAGGGAACTGAGTTGGGGAGACACACAAACCATATCCCAGAGGGACAACCCAACAGCCCCTAAGCAACTCGTTCCAGATGCCCAGGCCCTTCCCTGTCTCTGATTCAGTCTCTGCTCTGGTCTACCTGTGGGTTCTTCTTGTACTGCTCTGTGCCCCCCCATATGTCCTCTCTCTTACTAGCTACGTTCCCCCACACCCCTGGCCCTCTTCCTCTCCACGGTGACCCATCTAGACCTACTGCTTTTTGAAAAAGCAGAACTTGTCTATGTTCAGCTCCATCCCCAGCCCTTGCTCTTCTGGCTGTAATGAAGACACAGGTCAATGCTTCCCTAGGTCATGCCTTCCTCTGTTAGCCTCATAATAGTTAGTTCTTGTTCCCTACTTAATATGTTGCATCTAAACTGGATCAGAGTTTGAGGACAACTTTCTGTTACTTCCCTGACGCTGTTTCTAGATTATTCTTCCTCTTCGGTGGAAATATCCCATTATAATTTGAGGCTTACAGCATCTGCTAAGACCCCTGTCTACTTGTTTTTATTGTTAGGTGCCAATCCCCAAGCCATGTGTGAGAAATGATGCAAAAGGTAATATTCTGCAAAGAGATGAGGTAACTCTCTGCTTAGAAATGAGGTAACTATTTTTAGGGAGTGTTTTCCCAATCCATGGCCACCCTGTTCTTTGACAGCTGGCTGACACAGCCCAGACACTGTGTGTCACTGAGATTGCAAGGCCCTGAGCTCTTGTTGACAGATAACAAGACCAGTGCAGAAATCAGAAAAACCATCCCATTTACCATTGTACCAAAAAAGTTAAATACTTGGGAATAAACCTAACAAAAAATGTTAAAGAACTATACAAAGAAAATTTTAAAACGCTCCTAAAAGAGATAGAAGACATAAGGAAATGGAAAGACATTCCCTGTTCATGGATTGGAAGAATTAATATTATCAAAATGACCATCCTACCAAAGGCAATCTACAGATTCAATGCAATCCCAATGATATTTTTTAAAGAGATAGAACAAAAATTACTGAAATTCGTATGGAATAACAAAAGACCCCGTATATCAAAAAGCCTCCTGACTAGAAAAAAAGAAAATGGAGGTATTACAATTCCAAACTTCAAACTACACTACAAAGCCATAATAATTAAAACAGCTTGGTATTGGTACAAAAACAGACAGTCAGACTAATGAAACAGAATTGAGAGTCCTGAAATAAAACCACACATATATAGTTGACTAATTTTCGACAAAGGTGTGAAAAAGCTACCTTGGAACAAAGATAGCCTCTTCAATAAATGGTGCTGGGGAAAATTGGACTAAGACATGCAAAAAAATGGACCAAGAAAACTCCCTTAATCCATGTACAAGAATCAACTCAAAATGGATAAGAGACTTAGAGATCAGACCTGAAACCATAGCATACATAGAGGAAAACTTGGGTAAAACTCTCCATGAACTATGTTCAGAAATCCCTTTCTGGAAACATCTACAGATGGCAAAAAAATGAAGGAAAACATAAACAGATGGGACTACATCAAACTAAAAAGCTTCTGTACAGCAAAAGAGACAACAGAAAAAACTAAAAGATGCCCAACCAAATGGGAAAAAAAATCTTTGCCCTCCACATGAGTGATAAGGATTTAATAATGAAGATCCACAAGGAACTCACACAACTAAACAAAAGCAAAACAAAAAACCCAATCAAAAAATGGGGAGAAGAACTAAAAAGACACTTCTCCAAAGAGGAAATACAAATGGCCAACAGGCACATGAAAAATTGCTCAACATCGCTAGTAATAAGGGAAATGCAAATCAAAACCACAATGAGATACCACCTTATACCAGTAAGAATGGCCCACATCCAAAGAACAGGCAACAAGAATTGCTGGCGAGGATGTGGAGAGAAAAGAACACTACTACACTGCTGGTGGGAATGTAAACTAGTTCAACCACTATGGAAAGGGGTGTGGAGGACCCTCAAGCTAATGAAAATGGAACTACCATTTGATCCAGCAATTGCTCTTTTGGGAATCTACCCAAAAGAGACCTCAATGTGGGTATAAGGAGACACCTGTGCCCGGATGTTTACTACAGCACAATTTATAATTGCAAGGTCATGGAAACAACCTAAATGCCCCCAAACGGATGACTGGATGAAAAAAATGTGATATATATACACAATGGAATATTACTCATCAATTAAAAATGACAAATTGGACGATTTCATAACAACATGGATGTATTTAGAAGAAATCATATTAGCAGAAACAAGCCATAAAGAAAAAGGCAGAAACCAAATGGTTTCACTAATATATGGGATATAGTGAAAAAAATAAACCAAAGCCTTGAGGAAAGTCAAAACAAGCTAAGCACCAAATGAAGCTCACAACTATGAGCAGGAGGGAAAGGGGGGAAGGGAGGGGAGGGTGGGGGCAAATCCTTGAGATTACAATGTTGCGAAATTTATATATAAATAAATTTAAAAAATAAATAAATAAGACTAGTGCAGACTCATGATCCAGCTGGGCCAATTCACTCCTCTCAGCAGGATTGGGAAAGGAACCAAGAGACTAGTTTCTATTTGAGCTGGTCTCTGGAAAAAAGAAGGAATAAACAGGTGAGCCAAGCTGTCAGTCAGCTGATATTATGCTTAGCTCTGCCGATGACACAGGCAAAGATCATTTCTAGGAAGGTGGAGAAGAGTAAAGAGGTACACAGAGGTGAGACCAGATACCAAAATGAGTCCTGTGTGGGCACGTGGCCCATCCTGAGGCTCAGCTGCTCCATCTCCTCACTGTCTTGAGAGACTCTGAACCCTTGAAATAATCTCCACCCAACCCCCAAAGTTTGAAGACTTTTGTTTCAAATTTTAATTGTTTGTTTTTGATGCTTACAACCCAACCAACTTTTAAAAAAAGTGAAATTTGATACCAATGGCGATAGTGGTAACCAAAATTTGAAGTTGACAAAGGTAGAAAGGACTCAATGAAGACAAAGGGACACCTTTTGTTCTTACCTGTTTACCTATGTGAAAGGAAGCAGGGGCTTAAGAATGAGGAATCAAGAGTGACGGTTTGGGCAAGATGGTAAGTCATTACAATCTGAGAACCTTCCCATTGAAGACATCTTTTATGTTTGGTATTTAATCAGTAATTATACTGTAACTGAATCAGTTAATGCATAATTGCACTCTCAAGAAAGGAGGGAAATGAGACAGAGACTAAGATCTAGGGAAATCAGAGGAAGCCATACAGAAATAGCATACTACATATGACAATCAGCAAACACCACCACTAGAAAGATTTGTGCATCAGAGACTGGGCATACTACAATAGCCATCAGCAAGATAAGGTAGAGTAAAAGCTTATAATGAAAAAGATATCTAAAAAGTAATGTGTACTCCTGACTCCTTTATTGTAAATAAGGTATCTGAATATATGTGGGTTTATTTCTGGGCGCTCAGCCCCATTGACCTGTGTGTCTCTTTTTAATTTTAATACCATGCTGTTTTGAGTACTAACATTTTGTAGTATAATTTGAAGAGAAGGGGTGTGACACTTTTACTTTTGGTCTATTTTCTTGGATTATTTTTTCTAATCAGAATCTTCCCTTGTTCCAAATAAATTTCATGATTTTTCTTCTATTGCTGTGAAGAATGCAACTGGGAATTTTGACAGGGATTACATTGAATCTGTGTATTATTTTAGGTCAGATAGCAATTTTGATAGCATTAACTCTTGCAACAGTGGGAGAATTTCATTATGCTAAGTGAAAGTTTGCCTCAAAAAGGTACATGTTCAGTTACATAGTTTTATATTTATTCACGCATAAATATAAAATATTTGTATTGTTATCTGCCAATCCAATATAAATATAAAATATTTTAAGACATTCGGAAATTTTAAGACATTCTGAAAAAGGCAAAATGAAAGGGACAGAAGATAAATCAGGGTTGTCAGGGACCTTGTCTGTCTTAGCTGTCTTCCCATAACCTGTCAAAGTGCCTCCCTAAAGAGACAAATAGCTGAATGGATAGAAAGGTAAGTGAATAAGCCTCAGTGGTGGTGGGTGGGGGAAGTATTCAGAACAGAGAAGGGCTTGGGGAAATTCTCAAATGCCTCCTTCTGGAGGGTTTACGCCAGATTTGGACTTCATCTCATGGTACATGGAGAACCACTGCTGTGTTGCTTATGAGGGAAGTGACTAGTATCAAGGTCATGTTTAGGATGGGTCATCTGACAGGACTCAGGGCAAGCCTGAGAGAAGACAAGCTGGAGACAGAGGGACTCTGCCAGAGCCAAGGGTAGCAGGGCCTCAAGCAAAAGGGTAAAGAGAGAAGTTGGGAACAGCTTATGACTGTCACCAGGCATCATGGGGTGTGTCCAGAGGAACATGAACATGACAGTTCGAAGCTCAGAAATCAGAGAAAGGATATGGTTGGTGTGCCCGCAAGCACAGAAACGTGGGGAGACAGGCTATCTCTTCAAATCTTTGACGGCTTCTTGCAGAGACACAGAAATTGGCCAATTTATTTCTGTACCTATGTTGCCCAGAAGACAAATCTAAGACACATATAAGGAAGAATTTTGTATCCATTAGACATGTCTGAAAGTGGAGCTGGCTGCCTAAGAAGGGAGTTCTTGATCACGGGGAATGATCAAGCATTGCAGTTGGTGCGGTTGTCAGCTGCAGGACCCAAGGATTAGCTCGGGGAAACTTCTCAACGTGGAGATGCTGAAACTTTGTGGCATCTGCAGCGCCCGCCCCGTGGCCTGCGGGTACAGTGCAGCAGCTGGAGCCTATGCACATAAAGCCGAGGCAGACTTTGCAGGGCAGAGCTGTGCTCTTGAGTGTGGTATGTCCTAGCTCAGGGTGTCTGCATGATACCATGGTTCTCCCCAGCAAAGGCCTCCCTGTGTCACAAGTAGTTCCTCGGGGTGAAGAAGTCTATTGGTTCTTCCTGACCCCAAGAGACAAACGGAAAATGAGGGCATGTCAGGAGGTCATCAAGAAAACACCTACAGAGTATCTTTCCCCTTTGCTTCTTTCCCCAACCTCTCCATTCTGCAGTTCCCCTCTGCCCCTTACAGATCAGTTCACGAAATCTTTTTCCTCAAGCCCATTATTAAAGGGGGGAAATTCTGAGTCAGAAAATGGGGATCTGTATAGGAATCTTGCTTTCCTCATCTCTTTTTTGTAAGCATCGATTGAGGAAAGGGTACCCTCAGCATGCACACGCACCGAAAGGACTGCACAGATGTTAGAGACAAAACCTGCTGTCACAAAGACGACAAACGTTCTGGTCACTTGTTTTAGTGGCTTTTTCTGTCTCATCATTTCTTGACTTCTTTCAGATCTGCTTTTTGAAACCCTTTATTTCCATTATGTTCTTTTCCTTTTAATTTAAAAAATTTAATTTTTATTTCATAATTTTGTACAATATTGGTCGTGTTTGTATGGTTGTCCTTCCCTTAGGTATGGCCTTCCCATCCATATTCTACCCCTTCTCCCTCTCCATACTCCCCCTTTCTCCCTTCCTCCTTCTGGTCACTCCAGCATCTCTCACTGCAAGATGTTGGTCCATGTTTGGCCCACTGGTCTTTTCTTTTTCTGGAACTATGTCCTTTTTCCCTGGGTGCAGACTTGCTCAGATCTCCAGAAGTAGCTGAGGTGGGTAGTCAGGCCAAGCACATCAAGAACTTGTTTTGGGGCAAATACATGATGCGCTTCTTCAGGATCATTTCTGGTGTCTGTCACATGTTGCTGGTTCTGTGTCTTACAGTTCTGATATCTGGGTTTGGGACTCCAACTCCCAGCCACTGGTGGTGGAGGCATTCCCTGCGGGGGACAGACTTCCCCAAGTAGTTGGTCCAGCTGCTTCCCTCTCTCATGTTAGCAGTTCTGCCATGGGGCCACAGCCTTCACATGATTTTCTCTTCATTTGTTTCTCAGAAATTAGCATCTCTTTTCCAGTTCCTTTCTCTGCCTCCTTTTTCTGCCCCTCATTGGTGTATATGGTATAAGTGTTCTCCCTTTGTCCATTCTTACAAGTGTTGCTTTCTTGTGTAGATGTGAAGGAATAATCTCTCTCCCAAGCATCCAGCTATCTTTTCTGGGTACATAACCAGCTTGGCCCTAGGTTTGCAAGTCTATTGGATTTTTCTGTCATAATCTTCAACTCTTTGTTGTTAACATACCTAGCAAATCCCTGACAAAGGCTGGACAATGGCTGAGTGATGACTGGTCAGCCCTAAAGATAGTGCACTTACATCAGAGACAGCCAGCAATATACCAGCTAGAGATGGAAAGAACCATTCCTTTCATATAAACACCCTGTGATAAACAATAGTATCTACATTCAGTGAGAAGGTGATGTTAGTCATGCCCATGTGTCACTGGGTATTCCTAAGGCATTTTCTAGGTTGACAATTCCCTGGTGTTTCCCAGCTTTTTGGGATCTAGAGTCTTGATTCATGATGATGCCAATTGCCAAATTCTGTAAGCTGACCTTGTGGGGGTCCTGGGAAAGTCTACTTGATACATAAACACTGTGTCCACTACAAGAGTTATGAGCTCAGTTCTGATCAAAAGACACTTTACTGGCCTCAACCAAAGAAAACTACCTATCTAATTTCATCTGGCCCAGGCATTCTGTACTTTGGAACATTTGGAGTCATATCAAACTTTTAAAATGTGTTATTTACAGGGAGAAAATACCTGTGATCCTCCCATGTTCTCCCCCTTCCTGGTCCCTTGAATTTATATTCATGTAGGCATTTAACGAATGCTAATTTTCAATTTTCCTATTTCACTTGTCTCTATCCATGTGCCAGTGGCATGACTCTATTTTTGGGACTCTATTTTTCCCAATTTTCTACCCCCAGCTCTGTGCCTTACCTATTTATCCATACATGTATGAAATCACACTTTCTAAATTAAGTGGAAAATACCTTGGTTGGTGGCAAGGGGAGAATCCAATTTTAAAATGGGATCAGAAGGACTGGGCACAGAGCCTCTTGCACTGAGTTGTGAGCTGTGCCATGTAGGTAATGTTTGGTAGTTGTACCTGAACGTAGCTACTGCTGATGCAGAGAACTATCCATCCCACGAACTTGGCTATGATTCCTTAACATGGACTCAGGCCCTCTCCTTCCCACCCCTGGGTTTAACCAGGTAACTTGCAACTGGGGATTTGTTGGCAGCAGTTTGCATAGACCAGTGGGAGCTAGTTGTGCATAGCTCTTCCCAGTTCTGTGTGCAGTGATATCACTTTGGCAACTTGCAATTGGCGATGTGGGAGTATTTACACCATGGGAGCTGGCAAACACTAGGAATCAGGGTTTACTTTTTTCCCCAGAGAAAGGCTGTAAAACATTTACAAGCAGACTGCTGCTGCCAGCATACTTCCTGGGCGTCTCCTAGCAGACCTGGCCTCATCCCATCCAACATTTCTGCTCAAATACCACCTCTTCATAGAGACCTTTGAGGCTATGGTTACCCCCCACCTTGGTCTCTTTCTCTTACATCCCTCATTCTTTTCTCAGAGGGCTTGTCTGCCTCTGTAACTACCCTGGACCCATCTATTACAAACTGCTCTACTCACTTCCTTATCAGAGGCTTTGTTCTGTCTCACCCTATTCACTGTCATATTCCCAGCAACCAGTGCAGCCTTGTTGATGCTTAAGAAATATATTCCTGATCAATGAATAAAGAATAAGTGGTTCCGTTACAGTGGCTCCACCACTGTTCAGCAGAGGGGTAAGGCAACTTTCTGGGTGCCGTTGGTACATGTGGGCAATTCCTCCCCCAGCACCAGCTCCACAACCACTGAGGTTCTCTCCCTGCCCTTCAGGGGACCCTAACCTAACAGACCTCCCAGAGAAGCTGAAGCAGCAGCCCTGTCAGGGGTCTGCCAGGTCAGGCATCATGGCATCCAGGGAAGCGTATTTGTGCAATAGAGACACTTTCGTTGGCCCCGTATCCGCTTCCTCTCCAAGGCATGAATGCTGCTGGTGAGATTTCTTTTTTAATGACTTGAATTGAGTCCTAGATTGGCCATTTGCAAGCGTTGTGACCTCGGTTCAATTGCTTCACCACCAATGGGACAGTGCCATCTTACATGAATGGCCTCGCTTGAGGTTACCAGACACTCTGGACACTATCTGGGGTGAGACAGCTGGCCACTCATGACCTTAGGACGTCTTTGTTTAATAAACCTGACTGCTGTTGCACCTTGCACCTGAGTGCCTAACCGTTATGAGTACATAGATGAGCACTCACCTGTCTTCCTCCTTGGTATGGTTCTAGTTCCAATAACGCAGCATCGGAAATGCCAAGCACAATTGTGTCTGCCTCCCCAAACAATGGGCATTTTTCATCACATTCCCAGGACCTAGCACCATGCCCAGGACAGAGCAGATGCTCAATTTTTAGAATAACTAAATCCCTAAAACTCAGGACCACCCAATTCTGTGAATTACCCTCAGAGGGCTCTTGTTCTTACCTCCATCAGCACCACAGAACAAAATCTCCAAGACAGGAGGAGCTCCCACCACCAGGACTACAGGAAAGATTGGGGTGGCATCAATTTATCTCCTCAAACTTGTGTTTTCCTCCTCTGAATGGGTCACAGTCATTCATTATGTCACTTCGTAGGTGAGCCACCAAATGGGAGTGAGAGAGGCCGTGGCCTCGGTCCCTTCCAGCCGGTGTCGGCAGAGATAGCTTTCCCTGCATGGATGAATAGCTGTGAGACACCTTTGCCCCAGCCTCCTGGAGAAGGCAAAAGAAGTTTTCTAAATATTTTCCTGCCACGCGGTTCACTGAATTATGCATGAGGCCAAACCCAGGGAACAGCAAATCGTTGTGGGATGGAGGGGGTAGGGTTCACTCAGAATGGGAAATCGAAACCTTACTTGCCTTCTCCCTGGGAAGGGTTCCCTCGATTGATAATTAGTTTTATATTATCTCACATTTTTAATAGATTATTGATGCCTGTGGCAGAGACATAATCCCGGTGTCAGGAGTAATTCTTTCCCTCTAGTATGCTGTACCAACTACGCTCGGGCAAGGCCGCGTGGACACGGGGCCTGGCTGATCCTACTCAAATCAATTCGATCCAAGTCTTCTCTGGGCATTGACATGCAGGAGGGAAGAAAGATGCATATTTATGATGTGCCTCTCAAGCAGGGGAGGTCATGGGACGTGGTGAATGTGATGGCGAGATGGCTGAGGCGGGCTCCCTTCCTTTCCCTCCTGGGATGCCAGGTGCCATGTGCCTGGCTCGTGGCCTAAGTGCCCATGGTCAGGTGGTACCGCCCACCAGAGGCATGTGGAGCTGCTCTCAACTGCAGAATGAAGGTGAAAACGGTCACTTTCGTCTCAGTCAGCCCTGCAGGGTCCAGGTGGACCCCCATTTTCCAGTTCTTCTCTGTGGGTAGTAGTGCTTCTACAGCAGAAGTCTCCAGGCATTTGCAAGGCAGAAGACCTCCAAATACCCCAAATTAGACAATCAAGAGTTGGGTGGGGAAGAGACTGGAGTCTGTGGCTC
Source organism: Uropsilus gracilis (assembly GCA_004024945.1). NCBI lineage: Eukaryota > Metazoa > Chordata > Mammalia > Eulipotyphla > Talpidae > Uropsilus > Uropsilus gracilis. The sequence goes on from PVHY01007376.1 coordinate 14,372, forward strand.
TTTGGGTCAACAGCAGGATCCTGAACCAGACAACCATTGAGGTTCTCTCCCTGTCCTTCAGGGGACCCCAACCTAACAGATCTCCCAGAGAAGCTGAAGCAGCAGCCCTGTCAGGGGTCTGCCAGGTCAGGCATCATGGCATCCAGGGAAGCATATTTGTGCAATAGAGACACTTTCGTTGGCCCCGTATCCGCTTCCTCTCCAAGGCATGAATGCTGCTGGTGAGATTTCTTTTTTAATGACTTGAATTGAGTCCTAGATTGGCCATTTGCAAGCGTTGTGACCTCGGTTCAATTGCTTCACCTCTCTGAATCTCATTTTTTCCATCAGCAACACAGGAACAATTATAAACACCCTACCTGGTGGGGGATGAATAAAATGAGATGATGTACAAAGGAGCCACTTGTCACCAGGTACTATAAGAATTCCAGGGGTGTTGATCAGCCTGCTCCTCTCCCTTCCTCTGGGAGCAAAGACCCCATCTTCTGGGAAATGATCCTCCCCAAAATGGTTGGAATAAATGCACCATGCTGTTAGTGCACTGCTGGTATCTGAGGAAGCTGGGCTGGCTATGGTCCCTCTCCTGTGGCCACTGGATTGATGGGATGACTACAAGGCAGGCTTACAGGCCCCTTCCCTGGAGGTTAACTTTTCTATGAGAAGGAGTATGAATTAGATCCCCCCCAGAGAAGGAACCTGTTTCCATGTGAAGTCGTCACACTGTTCCCTGGCACTCAAAAAAGAGATAATACAAGGAGTTGCCCCCATATCTGTATCAGCTGAGATTTTCCTGTGGTCCAAGCACACCTGCTCCTCAGAGCTCAGAAGGAGAAGACCCTTTCAGCACATGCCTCTTTTTGCCTAAGCCAGTTTTTGTTCTATTTCTGCCACTTCCAAACCCAAGAAGCTGGATAGAGGGGCTGCCAGTCACCACCCAGGCTCCTGGCTATGCATGGGGCCTGATCTCTCATCACACTGCCCTGGCCTCACCATCCCTATGCCTCGTTCTCCAAAACCACCACCCTGGCTGTGTCCTCCGTTCGCTCTGAACAATTGGCAGCTTTTTCCAGGTGTCAGGCCCTGTCCCAGAATCCAAGACCCTGAGTGTAGTCTAAGGAAGATGTTTGGGTGTTACGTCAAGGGAGTGCACGCCTGGCAGGAGATTTGAGCTCCAGCTTGAGACTTGGGAGACAAACCCAAGTATGTCTGGGAACCATCATGAGAAACCTACATGGCCCAGCTGACCAGGCGGTACTGAGGCAAGGCTGCCGTGCTGCTGAACCCCCACGTTTGAGGCACCCAACCACTGGGTCAAGGCAGAATAGTTATTCTGATACACCTGACTGTTTCATTTCTAGGTAGCATATCTTTACAGTGAATGCTTCACATCCTTCTTAAAATGGGGGTAGATTAAACCTCATTAAAAACTGCTGGCCACAATAGCTGACAACTATTGGGAACAAAAAGATATGCACCTGTCCTTGAAATGCATATAGTCCTGCTGAGCAAGCTGCAAAGCAAGAGGACAACTCAGAAAAAATCCCTCCCTGCCATGGATGGGACACGGGTCACCTAGATTTCAAACACTTCATGAATTTGCAACTGCTGGACTGGGGTGTTTGGCATTGGCCATATATAACCTGTTGGAATTGCTTTTCTTAGCTAACGCAATATTTAATGTTTTTAATTAGCTGTCATCATTTGAAAATCAAAAGATTTCCTATTTTGAGAAAAAAAATGTGGATTTCTGGTTTCTTTTGTTAAATGAGAGGTTTGATACCGATTCCTAATGGCAGTGAGCCACGGGACCTGGAGAACTACTACCCCCTAAGATCAGGTAACCTTGCCCTGGCATCACCAGGGTTCCAGACTCATAATGGGTCTGCTACTGCCAGCTGGAGCTCAAAATGTCCCAGCTTCCCAGAAAACTAAAGGAAGAACTGTAGCACCCCCCTCAATAAAAAAAAAATCAGCCCCCCTCAATAAAAAAATCAGCATTCTTTAAGTGTCATTGACCAAGATGTCCCACACGACGGGTACAGACTCTGCACTCACCCACCTGGCCCCAGGTGAAGCCAGCCAGGGGAAGGCTGGCTTTTCTCTGGGAACACATGGGAGAGGGAATCATCACCAAGTCATCAGCGAGTAAACACCCACAACCGAGAGTCTCAGATGTGCATCCGAGCCTCTTCCTTCCTCTTCTTTTTTATTAATGTCCACATTTTTTCACTTTGTTGCATTTGAATGCAGATGATACAGAATGAAATTCCGTTGGCGGCTGCATGTCCGGGAGTGCGCAAAAGTACTCAGGAATCCTAAATGAAGCTGGCTGCAGAGCCCAGGCGCTCGAGCAGGGTGCGGGCGTGTGTACCCGCTGGAGTCTGATCTCTTACACGGGAAGCTGCGTTTGATATCTCATTTGTTGGCTGTGTTCCTGGCAAGGCTGAATGCTGTTTAACCCACTTTCCCGGAGCAGAAGAAAATGAAGAGGAAACTGCTTGGGAAAGGGGAAGTCTGCCTGCAGAAAATGCCCCGGAGCAGTGAGCAAAGGTAGGGCATGTGGAAGATGCTGCCACCCTCTGGCCGGGGGTAGCATCACACCCTGCTGAAACCTGCTAGCAGCCCCTGCACCCCTTTAAGGCCCTCCCTGCCTTTACACCTTCCCTGAGGTGCCAGCATTGCCGATTTGGCGTTGGCTGGGCTTTTATTTGGGTGCTTAGACAAAGATGTGCTTTCTCTGTTTCTGGTTTCGTAAGAAGCTTCTCGTGGGCAAAGCAAGACCCCCCTCCAACTCTGGCCTAGGAGAGACACAGCATGGGGCCCTTGCAGGATCCGCCTCTCCCTGCTCGATATTCAGCCCACGCATGACAAAGACTTTGGCAAAATGCTAGCAATCAGAAATCCACTCTTCATAGACATAAAAGAGTCGGTACATAGGTCTCCCCAATAATGATAGTCTACATGCATTAGCATATATTTTCTTGAGAAGCGAACTATCAGACTATGTCCCTAAAAGCAATTCATTCTATTTACAGCTTTTCTGAAGCCCCCGAGAGGGAATCATCTTGGAGCACCGCAGACACCACACTGAAAATAGTGAAAAACATTCAATTTGGAAACAATTTTACCTCGATTTATCTTTTTTTTTCCCTTTGCAACTCAGCCCACCGCTTCTGCTCCTTTCTCTCACTGAAGGCAGTCCTTGCCAGGCTGCCTTCTGAGGTCCCCTGTATCCCCAAAGTGTGGTCAGGATGAAATCAAAAGGAAGGCCATCTCAGCTACGGCCCTGACGGGAACACCTCACACTGAGGAACAAGGAAGCTGGTGAAGGAGGCCAAGAGTTGAGGTTGCATTGCTGCAGCAGCTCTGTTACTGCTCTGGGGCCCAGATTATCCTCCGGAAGGTACCTGCAGCTCTTTAAAACACTGACAAGATGAATGTCCTGTCCTATTACCCCATCCTCTGGGCTAATAATAAGATTTTGTAGCCATGTCAACAGAAAAGGAACGAGAAAGTATCCCTTGGATGGCATAACATAACACAGCCCTCTTGGGCATGTGCTGCCAGGAAAGGGGGGAGTGGTGGCAGCCTGGTGTCCCTAGCAAAGCGAAGAGCAGACCTGCCACCAGGGACAGGTGAGTAGGGAGCACTTCCTCAGCACCACAGCCATATCCTGTCTAGAAGCTGAATGGGACAAACACAGGTTCTGCTTCTGAAGGAAGCTCACAGTCAGGGCAAAACCACTCCCAAGACTGGACTTAGACTCAGGATACAGATCTTAGAGTCTCCCTTTACCTGTGGCAAAGACCTAACCTCTCCGAGCCTCAGTTTCCTCCACTGTGAAGAGCGGATGATGATATTTAGTCCCCAGACCTCTCAGCTCCTTGTAAGGGTGAGAGAAAAAAATGCAGTGCTTTCTAAATCAATAGAGCAATCCTTTTTCAAAAGAAAAATTGCACATGAAACGCTAAGAGAAAACAGAGGTAAAAGCTGAGCTGCTTTTTCCGAGGGGTGGGAGCTCAGCACGCACCCACCTTTGCAGCTTTCCTTGACTCCCCCCCACCCCCAGTGGCCTCTGAGGCACCCATGAGTACCCTACAGCTGTGAGGAGAGTGGCTTGAAGACCAGTGGAAAAATGCTTTGAAATTGTGTATTATTATTTTTATTAATGATCGTTCGAACTGGCCATTAATGGAGGTAATGGTAGGAATTGAGAAAAGGGAGATCAATGTGGACTTAAGTGTTTGAATAGCAGCGGGCCCTGCACCAGTGCCTCAAGGGTAACAAGTGTCTGACTGGGTGGGCAGGAGGGGGTGGGGAGAGGACTCCAGGTGGGGGTGGGTGTGAGCAAAGGTGTGGCCGTACCAGGTAGCCATGGTCTAGGAAAGAGCCTGGCTTAGAGTGAGCATGCGTGTGCTTGGGCACAGGGTGGTAAGGTCGGCTTCTTTCAGCAGCTCAACCATGACACAGTTGGGGCTTCACAGGCAGGCCCTGTGGACTAAATCAGGAAAGAGCAGGCTGGGGGCTCCTGAGTGTGGGGAACCTGGCTTGGCTCCGTGACTGTGCTCGGACCAAAAGCATTGCACTGAACCCTTGTGTCTGCGGGAGTCAGATTTCCCACAAGGCCTATTTGCTCTACCGATAAGCCTTTCTCTGGCCCCTGATCACAATGCGCGGTGTGTCTCACAGCTGCTCTACCTGCTGTGTGTTGGAGGTCTTCATCCCCAGCCTCCAGGTAAACATCTCCAGACAGCCTGTTGACGGAGGATTCGGGGAGCCCTGAGGCCCCCTCAGAGCACTCTCAGCTGCAGTGCCTCCTGTACGACCTTGTGTCTGTGGGATGGTGCCCCCCGCCTTCTCCTCCGTAGCCCCTGCAGCCCCAGGGATGGCTGACCTTCTCAGCTTGTCTCCAGCACCTTGTTGTCTTGTCCTCTTTGAAATGCCTGACAGCAGCAAATACTTGGGTCTAAAAGCAAAATAATGAAATCAAATGAAAGTTCCCCAATTTCTCCAGCGCTTGTCCTTGGTCCGGTGTGGTGCGTGGCATGCATTATTCAGAGAGCAGCAGCTGCATCACCTGAAGCAGAAATTCTGTTTTTCAGGTGCCAGTCTGGAGGGGTGGTTGGCGTGGCGCTGGATGACTCGGCCCTAGTGTCCATGGGTGCTTTGGGGGTGGAGAAGAGTCCAGCTTTGCTATTGGGTCCCCCAAAGTCACCGAAGCAACTTGGGTCTGCTGCCCAGTCTCTGGAAGGGGCAGTGCAGTGAGCCCGGATGGGATGGAAGAACGTCCTGAAAGGTGGGGCCGAGGGGAAGGGCACCCAAAGGAAGGATATCTGGATGGAGAATCCCCCACTTCACAGGAGACCCCCCAGAGATCCCATCCACACTGCAATTCATCTCCCATGGGGTGCACCATACAGGAAATTATGAGAAAATAGATTATCTTCCAAATGCTAATGCCATGGAAATCGAAGTGGGAGAGGGATAAGAAAGATTCCCATTGTTGGTCCAGATATCCATTCCCTTCCCCCAAGACCACCACACTCCTCCCTGTGTTCTTGCCTTTAGGGAATGGGATGTATTTTTGCCTCCCAACCCCCCACCTCCATCTACCATCCACCCCCAACCTCTAGGCAGGCTTGACCATGTGACTTCCTTGGCCCAATGGAACGTTCGACAGCTCAGAAGCCCTAAGAGGGCTGGTGTGTGCTGCCAGTTCTCTTGCTTGGGTTCCTTCTCCTGTCAGAAAAGCACATCCCAAATTAGGGGCTGCCCTTTCAGCCTCAGCCCCAGAAGGAGAAGACACGCAGAGCGTATCCACAGGGTCCTGCATGCTCTGTGAAAGAAAGCAACGCCGTGGTGATAAGCCACTAAGATTTTAGGACTTGTTTGTTACCATAGCAAAGCTGGCTAATATAGTTAATGTCAATCAATGATGAGGAAATTAATCACGTCTGCCTTGAGTTAAGCTTTTTTAAACTTGATTTGTTTATTTAATTGATTGTTGTCATCTTCACTTGGGGTGAATAGCATTGATAAATAAGAGGGGTTGTTTGTTTTAATGAATCCATGGAAGAATGCTGTTGATTTTAACAGAATCCATGTATTAGGATTTGACAAGTCCTGCGCCTGAGCTTCTAGCTGGATTTCCCTTCTTTTCTTCATGGTTGACAAAAGCTAAATAGAGTGTAGAGTTGTCATTTCTCTGCCGTAGGCCTACTGAGAATGTATTCCTTCCACCCTTTGCCCAGTGTTCTACCTGTTGGTGTGGTCAGTTCTCCTTCAACCTCTGTCCCAGGGATTCTTATAAACAGACACTATACCCAGGGCTGTGTTTGGTTCTCCAAACAATACTTTAGCAATAAACAATATTGTTGCTATAGATACCCTCCTATTCTTATGTTGAAACCTGATCCCCAGTGTTACACATTAGGAAGGGAGGGGGTGTGTCTTTCAAAGATGATTGTCACAAGGTGATGCCCTCTTAAGTGGGATTAGTACCCTCTATCAAGGAGACCCCAGAGAGTCCTCTTCTTTCTTCTGCCTGGTGAAGACACAGTGAGGACACAGCAGTCTGTGAATGAGGAAGCAGCCCTCCCCAGCCACCAAGCTGCCCTTTCTTGCATCGTTCAGCCTCCAGAATGGTAAGAAACAATTATTTGTTTTGTGTAAGTTACTCAGTCTTTGGTGTCATGGCGCAGTCTCCTGAATGGGTAAGACAATCAATTGTTAGAAACCTTTTGAGAAAGTTAAGGGTTCAAAGAATTTCCAACACCATGAAGCTGGTGAGGAAGAGCTTTTAAGCTGAGTTCCTTCATTCCTAGCCCAGAGCTCTCTTCAGCACCCCAAGTACCAGGATTGAAGGTTTCTGTATCAGGCTACCATCTAGGATTTGTTTGCCCAAGGGCCAAACCTTGTGCTCATGGACAAGTGATGGAAAGAGAGAGCAGAAGATAAGATCCTTGTACTAAATTTATGCACTTGTATTGTAATATATTGCAATATATACTAAATTTATGCACTTATATTTCTTGAGCATAAGCTCATTTGTATTATATTCTTAGAATGGATAGTTTAACTATGAGCTTGAGTTCACTTACCTTTGGGGGGGTACTTCTGTGTCCTCATGGGAGAAAGGCATTCGTGGATTCAAAATAGACACCTCTGTGGGAAAACTGGTGTGTCCAGGGAGACTGTCACCTTTGAAGAATATTCTTCCTGTCAAATCTGTGAGAGTGGCAATGGTGGCATATTAACAACAATATTAGTAAGTGAATAATAGATTCCACAATATTTTGCAGAATAATTTGTATAAATTGTCTGCTGCCTGAGAAGGCCTCCAAGAACCACTTGAATTTACTCCATCACCACTGCTGGCTGCCATCTGTCTGAGACGCAATAATTCTGGGAATAATGATGTTGGAGTTGCTCAGATTACTGGGGTACAGCTCGACAGAGGCAAGCAGGGAAGCAATCTTGAAAACGAGCCACCTCAGTATAGATGTGTTGTTCTTGTCTTCCCATTCTTGTCTTGAAGGATTGAGAGGCCCTTCCCATGAGCCTGGGAGGTGGGATTTGGCTCCAGGAACCCAGCAGAATGGATATCACTGGGCCTTGGGATTTGCAGCTTGTCCCCCACATACCAGTGACACGCTCTGGGTTCTAGTCCAGGACGTCAGGATGCTCTCTTTTGCCCAGAGACCACCTCAGTTCTTCTCAGATGGAAACCAGCTCCCAAGGGACCTTGGAGGTAGCCCTGGCCATGCTCCATAATCACTCCATGTCTTCCCTGTTTCCAGAAAGCAACGCCCCTCCCATAGTGGTGTGGCAAGCCTGCTGCAGCTACAGAGACCTCTCCCCCCGTTGCCGCGCCATCCATTAACTGGACTACAGATTTGCTGGGTGACCTTGGCTCCTGACAGGGAGGTAGCGAGAAGTGATAGTGGGTCCTGATTTACTGACACTTGGTTCCCAGGCAATTCCCATTCTCCAGCCTCTGCTCCTATGGGACTCACACTTCCTTTGCAGCTAGCTGAATCACAGTCACATCTCCTTCGGGGCACAGGGGTGCCAGTGAGAGTGTGTGGGTGGCTCAGCACACAACTAAGAAACATGACCCCCTGCACACAGCCACAGGAAAGAAACAGTGTCCCCCTGCTGAGGGCCGTGTGTCCTTTTGGGGCCTGCCTTCAGGCCCTATGGGAGGCGGGGCTAGGAATGGACTTTGCAATGGCCAGGTCACTCAGTGCAAAGAAAGGAGAAGTGCCAGCCACCCTACTCTTCCGGGGGGCCTGATGAATCACAGGGTGCTGCCTGGAATGCTTTCCCAGTGTGGGATAGAGAGACAAAGCATCTGTGGTCCATGCTGGGTGCAAAGCTATGGTCATGTCCTGGGCTTTTCTGGCCAAGGAGCCTGCTCTCCTTCCAGGACTAGGAAGCGTGAGTGTCCATGCTGGGCCTTGTCAGCGTCATTTCCTGGCTGTCTTGGTCTGAGTTGTTTCTGCTAACTGCCACGGTGCATGGAAGACGTGCTCCCTTGAGGAGTTGAGTCTCCGTGTAAGCAGCTTTCTAGTCAAGGGGGTCATTTGGTCCAGTTTCAGAGAGCCTCTAAATGCCCAGGGCTTCAGCTCATGTATCCTGGGCCCACCCCTGACCTGCCTTCTTCTTTTCCAGCATCCTGGGGAATAAGGCGGGGTCTGCCTGATATGCTCACCCCACTTGGGAGTGGGACAGCCTGAGCCAGAGCCCTGGTTTCGTTGCCTGATTCTCCATGCCTCAGTCTACCTAACACCCCTCACACCACAGCTAATAGGCCGGGAGTGGGCCTGGGGCCGGGGGCAGCCAACACCAGCCTGTGTGGTAATTGGCCTTTGAAGCCTTTCAAGCTGGCCAGGCCTTCATGGTGCGAGCCGAATCCGATACTCCCTCAGGAGTTTGGATGTAAGAGATGCCGCGAATGGGCTGGTGAGTGGATTGGAGGTGATAGGAGCTGAGGAAACAAGCAGCCAGAGTAGTTCTGTCTCTACAGTGGGCGCCCCTCCACCTGCTCCTCACGGCTTGGCCGTGGCATGGTGGGCCCAAGCCCCAGGCTGTGCACAAGCTCCTTCCAGACCTGTCTTTTCATGAGGCTGCTCTCCTGGGCTGCAACAATCCCACTCACCTGAGCATATTTCTTTATCGAGGCCCTTAGAGTGTAACGGTAACCTGCACAGGCAGTGCGCTGGAGAGCCTTGCAGTGCGCTGGAGAGCCTTGCAGTGCGCTGGAGAGCCTTGTAGTGCGCTGGAGAGCCTTGCAAAACCAACAAACAAATGGACAAGAAAAATTTTAAACTGTCAGCAGACCGGAAGCATAGAGCAAGAGAGGGGGAGGGAGGAAAATCGGGGGAGGGGTGGACACAAGAGACTGAGATGGTGGTTCACGGGGGATAAGGTGGTGGGAGAACCCTGGGGTTGACAATGACATAAAAAATTAAAGATAGACGAATGGACGGACAGATGGATTGGCAGACAGACAGATCAACAGAGATAGGTAGATAGATAGACATACGACAGACAGACAGACAGACAGACAGACAGACAGACAGACAGACAGACAGACAGACAGACAGACAGACAGACAGACAGACAGACAGATAGATAGATAGATAGATAGATAGATAGATAGATAGATAGATAGATAGATAGATAGATAGATAGATAGATAGATGGATAGATAAAAGATGAAACAAAATAACCAAGCAGAGTTTGTTACACTCCTGCCCATTTTTGGTCATCATGCCCCATACGACATGCCCATCTGGGTCACACTGAGCGTGCTTCTGGCCCTGACCCCTGTCAGTAACCTCTGAGGGTCTGCAAGGTCCTGGCAGCAGCTACTTTGTCTGAGCATGGCCCAGAGAGGAAGAGGATGTGGGCAATGCGGGAGAGGCTCCATCCAGTCAGACAGCCCTCACCTGTTCTCCAGACTCTCCCCTGGGGTGAGGGTGGTGGTGATGGTGGTGGGAACTGGGGTGCAGATGGCATAAAGGAGTAGGATCCTGAACTTCCACCTTCCCAGGCCCACATCTGCTGAGATCCCAAAGATAGTGGGGAGATGGGCTGAATGGAAGCCTGATGCTGGGCTGTCCTGGCCTCTATATCAACTCCTCATCAGTCTCCACAGCTCAGACTAAGCTTCATCCCCCCCACCCCATGGTGCAGACCCAGAGGCCTGGCTTGCATGGCAAATGGAGAGGCAGATGGCATTGGGGGCCCACCTTCCTCCCGCAGCATTCTCTGCCTAATCCCAACTCGACACACAGTATGAGTCAGACCCTCTGGGTGTGTGCAAGTCAAGCTGGCTGGCTGAGTGCAAGAGGACGTATCACTCACTGATGCACCCTGAATGCGTAACACAGCATCTGCCCCAGAGAAAGGGCTCAGTAGTCACAGAATGAATGAATGAATGAATGAATGAATGAATGAATGAATGAATGAATGAATGAATGAATGAATGAGTGAATGAGTGAATGAGTGAGTGAGTGAATGAATGAATGAATGAATGAGTGAAGAAATAAACTCTTTTTTAAAGCCAAGCAGTTTTGAGTAAATAGTGCACAGCTGTCCACTTGGAAAAGCAGAGCAGTGAATTTGGACGGATGGGTGAGGGTCCAGGCCTCAGCATCCTGAGTTCCCTTGTCCTTTTGCAGCAGTTCCTCAGGATTCTGCATCCTTTGAGGCCGTTCCTCCGCATCCTTCAAAGGCAGAGTGCAAAGCCTCTCACTTTCCCTTGGAAGAAACAGGTTCCCAAAGGAAAGTGGCTTGTTTAGGCCAGAACAGGTGCCCAGTTCTCCTCCAGGTGAGGTTACCGTGTTCTGTTTAGATGCTGTTAATTCACCATACTAGGTGCACAGTGAGTTGTGGATGAATGAAGTCTCACAAGGGAGGGAGGGTGGGAGGTGGGACTTGTTGGTTCTCAGGCTGTGTGAGCTGGCAAGAGTCGTGAGCGACACCCGCGACGAAGGATGCGGCACCAAAATAAAATGTATTGTATTTAAATATTCCCCAAGTCATTTTGTGTATTTAAGTCTTAATTCATCTCCTCTAAATCTCTCCCTGCTACATTAATGTGACGACTTTGACAGAAAGATGAATAACATTATTAAAGAAGCTTGTGAGCAAATTTCACTCATAAAAAGCTCCCATTCACTGGCATGCTATGCTGTTCCCACTTGGCATTCTGTTCCTGTTCCCTTCCCAGGTCTCTGTCCCCCTGGGCCTTGGGCTGCTGGGGGAGAGGCCAGAGAGTGGAGAGGAGTGGAGCATGGAGCTGTGTGTGCATACAAGCCTTCTCCTAAATCTTCCCCATTTGCTTGAAAAATTAATCGCTTTAGCCAAACTCCAGGTGAGATGAGGTTCAGCCTGGGAATAGGGGAAGGCAGATCCTTCTCCACCAGGGCACCAAGACAGGGAGCAGTTAAGGTAGGTGACCAAAGGGGAGTCCTCCTTGGGGATGCATCCCAGGACCTCAGGGTCCCTGGCCGTAGAAATCTCCCCTGGGGGTTCCGCTAAGGGACATGTCACACTGCTGGCTCCTGCCCACCAGGGGGCCACCCTGGAACTGCCAAGCCATCCCCTTCCTTTTCCCAGAACCCCTGTAGCTTCCTTGCCACTGGATGGGGATTTATGCCCCTCTTTGCCACACTGCCCTGATGGATGGCTTCCAGGGCGACTGCGGAGCCCACAGTGTTCATCTCACCGATGCCTTCTCTTTTAAATCATCACTCCTGTCGGTAGACATTTGTTCTCACCTGTCAATCCAGGTGGGGCCTGACTGCTCCACCAGCAGGACCCCCAGGGAACAGCCTTGGAGCCCACCCTTGCAGATGCTAGGGCCTTCTCCTGCATACTGTGCCTTGAACACTGTCCCTCACCTGGTTCAGTTCTCTGTTAGGTCCTCTGAATTCTAGGAAACTGGCTCTAGACCCCCCAGGGCACCCCTTCAGTATCCCTCAGACCAAACACTTTGCCGTATTATATAAAAAGCTCCTGTTGATATGGTGACCAGCCTTCCAGCTCCTCCCTGCCATGGAAGGAGCTCACCCTTTCTCAGTGTCCCCAATGCCCAAGGCAGTTCTTGGCTCATAGTAGGTGCTTACTAGTTGACAAACTAGCGTACTGAACTGTGTAGTAGATATACCTCATTGGAAAACTGTTTGGCAAAGTCAGCTAAAGCATACTTCCATGTGCTCTGTGATTCATCTGGGTAGATAGCCAATAGAAACACGTGTGCATTTATCCAAAGGCCTGCAGAAGAATGTTCATGCAGCCTTATCTTTAATAGACCCATGTTAAAAACAACTGAGATGTCCATCAAGAGTAGAATGGGCAAATAAATCGTGGTGTGTTTACACAATGATTCCATTGCACTGGTGCTTTGTAGCAAGGGAAAAGAATGGGGTAGGTGTTGTACAACATAACTGAATCCCATAGGTGTATTATTAAACAAAAGACACCAGACACAGAATATATATTGTACGGTCATGTTTATAGGAGGTTCCAAAACAGGCATGCTTGTCCAAAGTGGTTAGAGGTCAGTGGAATGAGCATCTTTGATGCGTGGGTGGTCATGGTGGCTATTGATTGGGAGAGAGAGTCTGCTGAGATGTTCTGAATTGGGGCATGGGTGATTTACGTAAACAGGTGGATACCAATGTAAAAATTCATTGGGCCATACCTGCATTACTTGGACTTTTTATGTTAAACCTGATTAAAAACGGTAAAGAAAATAAGGACTGTTTGTCAATCTTTTTGCCCCAAAATCTGTGCCTCAATGTGGTCTCCTCCTACCATCTATCTAAGACCAACTAAAACTGTTACACTGAGCTTTTTTCTAGGTTTTGTATTATGAAAACAATGATTATATTGCTGTATTACCTAACAACACAAAAGAATGTCCACCAGAATTTTAAACATATCCCTTCTCCCAATGCCCTTAGTGGAAATCATTGTTCTTAGAGCATATTTGCCTCTTAGTACAAAAGTGGTTCATGGCTTCCCATCACCATGTCTCTTTGGAGTGAGATAGCAGGTAGATAGGTAGAATAGTAGTTCCTGAAGCTACTGATGATGGAGGAGGTGGCGTAGAACAGAAACAAGGACTCCAACATCATTGAGAGGTTTGAATTCAAGGGTCTTCCCCTTGCAAAAGAGCAACCCTTTTCTGCATCTTGATTCACTGGCACCTAAACCTTGTATTTGCTATGAATGCAGGTATGCTTTAACATACAAGGTGCTGACGGCCTGATCCACCTGAACCAGTCTCAGTAAAAAGAAGAATTCTGTGAGGAGGAAGGAGTTAAGGTGTCGAAGCTTCCAGAGAGAGAGAGAGAAAACTCATCCTTAGTGATGAGAGATAATCCACATTGGTAAGTTACATGGTGTCCGCTGACTCACCCTTGCCACCAAGGCATGCCAAAAGACCCAAGAAGAAGAAGACCACTGAGAGTACTGTGAACTACTTATACATGTTTGATCAAAAAATAGTCAGATGTAACTGGAAGTAGCATAAGCAAAATGTAATATAAGGAAAGGAATGCATGATCAGAAGGATGACTGCTTCTCAAGAACAGCTGACATGAGAGTCTTAAAGGCCATCAAACTCCATTCTTCATTTTTTTCTGTATCGTTTTGAGTCTCAGTTGAGCATTACTCTTAGATACACAGGGTTTTGTCCCTGAAAACACACCTTCTGGGCTCCTTAACTTCAGAGCTTTTGCCTGGGTGAGAAATTCAGACATCTCGGGAATGAAATCTGACCAGCTCCAGGGGGTGTTAGTTGCCCATTCCTACATCTATCAGGTAAGTGAGGGTGAATTGCAGATTTTAAATGATCCCTCCTACATGAGACAGGGGAGTGATAGATGCTTGATACTAGGGAATGACCAGTGTCCCACAAGATAGGGTTGGGCAGAGACCACTACCACAGATAGCCTCTACAAGGAAGCTAGAGAGCAGGTGGTTCCTCTCCCACCAAGAGCTGGATCAGAATGAAATACGGTTTTCTCCTAACACACAACCACATTGTCACATTGGGCTGATAAAGCAAATGTGCTTGCTGCTCTTACAGGAGTTTCTTCATGGTTTGACCTGGTTTTGTCTTCCGGTCAATTTGCCCTTGGGCACCATGTCTTTGGCCATAATTCATTCTTGTTTTGTAGATACTTTCTTGCCTGACTCCAAACTTCATTTGTTTAAAGACCACCCCTTGTGGTTGGGCTTCCTGTCCAGATCCAATGACTTGACGTAGACCCTTCATGACAGGCTGTTTAGCTGCTGATACCATCTCCATTGGTGAGCAGTGTCTACTTTGAGTCTTACTTATCTTTAGACAATAACTGATTAATATTAACATGAAACTCCATCTGCCCTTTTCATTAAGTCCCTTCAGTTCATGGTCTATGAGAGGACCAATTCTATGAGACAGGCAGATATTTGTTATTATAATGTTTTTCTTATACTTGAAGGAATGGAGGTTCAAAGAGGTCAAATTAGTGATTCAAAGAGTGATACTAGCTGGAAGTGGTGATCTGGGATTCGAACTCGGGTCTATTATTATTCATTCTCTGTTTGCCTGCACATAGGATTTGTACTAACCAGATGACTTGAAATTTCCTTCTGGACCTAACATTTGTGATTCTGTAGAAAATAGTAGTATCAAAAGAAATATAGGTAACATATATTCAGCGTTTGTTATTTTCTCAGCACTGTTCTGAGCATTCTGCTTGATTCACATAATAACCTCAGGAGGCATATACTATTATCATCTTCATATTTCCAGATGACGAAACCAAGCCATAAAGAGTCATTTACCTTTCTCAAGCTTAGACACTGGTATGTGGTAGCCCAGACCTCTGACTCCAGGGCCCCACTCAGTCTCGTTCCCTTCTTGAGGATGACAAGAAATAGACAAAGCGAGTCTTTAGACAGGATGATAGAGTAGAACCTCATTGCAGGTTGAGCAGATCCTGCCAGCAAGGCTAGGACTCCATAAAGGGTGAAAGAGCACTGATAATGGGGTACAAAACAGAATGAAAGGAAAGGGGGAAGGCATTTAAATCACACATGCCATGAGACAGGAAAGGGAGCAGTCTGGGGTTCTGAATTCAGATGTGGTTTCCGCACTTGTGATACAAGTCATTTCATGCTGCTGAGTCTCAAGTGCCCATCTGGGAGGTGGCAGTGCCAATCTTGTTCCCTCTTCAGGCCAACATGAAGGTTTTTAGGATAGTATACAGTCTAATGGGGGTTCCCTGTATAGGTACTAAAACCCTTAGCTTGGGTGAAGGGTTATAAGCAAATTAAAACTTCTTGAGTCTGGGGTTGGGGGAGTTTACATTCTAAGGGGGAAAACAAAACAGACCACCACAAAGCCAGGGAAAGAACATTTGCTGAGCCTCCTTAAGGGCAAGGGATGGTTCAGTCCAGAGTAGGACAGAAGGGAAGGGAGCAGCATTGGACCAGAAGAAATCTGTGACACCATGCTGGGTGCCATGAGCCCAGGGAGGCAGTAGCTACACCTCTGGAAGAGATCGAGTCCCTTAGCTTACATGTAGGATCTGGGTTAGAATCTCAGCCTGGTCCCTTGTTAGCTAGTGACCTAGCAGGTGCTACATTCTCTGACTCATGGCATGAGGGTCAGGAAGACACACATCATGCTCTTGGCCTAGAGTCTATCACACAGCATCCTCTCTCCGGAGGGCACCAGAGGCCACAGAGATGCCATGGGAACACATGTCCACTCCATAGCCCTCCAGGAAGGGTGGTATCTGCTGCCTGGATGAATCTTCCCCATGGATCAGAAGTCCTAAAAGCATCCTTTTCCGCTTCCTACCAACACAGTGGGACATGCAGAACAGAGTAGAAATTGCCCTAAAGTTACAGTCAGTTGAACTAGGTAATTCACTCAATATCACCGGACCTCAGTGTCTTTATCTATCCAGTGAGAAGGGGTGTATTTGGAAGGGTAGCTGTGTGGACGAAGCAAGATATCATCTGTCAAGACTGATGGCCAGTGTTCCTAGAATTTGCCTTGATCTGGAGGGGGAGGGGTGGGCTTCCTTGACTGCCTGACCTCACATCCCTGTGCATTTCCCCTCCCAAGCCCGAGGAGGACCTTTCGTTGAGGAGGACCTTTCACTGCCTGATACCATGTAGTCTCATTCTTCCCAGCAAGCATCTTCAGGCCTTGGGCCCTACATATCTACACACACACACACACACACACACACACACACACACACACACACACATGCACACCCCACTGGCTATCGTAGAGAGAAATAGCAGCAGGAGGAAATCCCCCCCATCCTTTCTCCCCATGTCACTTTGTTCTGCCTGCACAGGCAACAAATTAAAACAAGAACCCCCCATCGCCCAGAGCTGCCTGGGCTTCTGCCACGAAGGCTCTAATAATAGCTGAGCAGAAAGGCCCCCCTGTCCGTCAGGCCTGAAGCAGGAAAGCAATGCTTTTCATTGGCAGCCGGGGAAGTGGCTGGGAGCTTTAGCTGTGTTTATTTGGTGTGACTGTGGGGCGATTATATATTGTTTCTTGTCCTCTGTCTAAGTGCTTCATCAGAGATGGGGGCGGGGGGCAGGGGGTGAAGGGGCAGTAGTGGAAAGAAAAAGGAAAAAGAGATCCTACTTCCCTGGGACCATGCACGTGGCGTGCCCATCAGAGCAAGCAGTGGCACACAGCAAAATTGAACTTCCCTGCCTCACAGTGGTCTTTGAAAGCATTCAATTATCTGTCTGCACCTATAGAAAATGTTCGGGATTGCTTCCAGAAGCCTTTAAAAGGGTCTATACATAACAGAGGCGTACGCACACGCTCAGCGGCAAGCAGGAAAACAACAACAATCTATTCATTTACCTTTGAAAAAGCCAAAAAGGTATAAATTCTGCCCAGAAATCAATCTCCCTCTCTCTTTCTTTTTTTGTCTTTGGCCACATCCCTTCCCCAACCTCTCACCCTTTCTCGTGTATATTTATTTATTTTTCAGCTAAGGCCACAGAAACCGTCAAAGAAGGCAACATTAATGCAGAGGAAAAGAAGCCGAGTTTATTTTCATGGAAATGCCAGCTCTGCTCCTCCAACTGGCTCCCTGGGGGTTTTCATCCAAAGGGGATGCATTTCAATGGCACCCTGACAGGTAGGGGACATGGAGCCCAGGGCTTTGGTGGATTTCTCCTCCACAGAGCAGCAAACCTTTGAAGTGGAGGGCGCTCTTCAGGCTTCACACATGAAGAGGGTGAGGCCCAAAGAGTCTGGTGATTCCACAGCAGAGCTGGGCTTCTGGTGAGGTCTTCCACCTCCTTGTCCAGTTCCTTCCTCAATGGACAGTTTCTGTTTCCCACCCGGGCTGTTCGGTTCTGAGTCACTGGAGGAAATACCACAGTGGGCTCGGCAGATAAGGCCCGGAGTTACTGAAGGGTGGGCCTCCCTTCAATGTTCAGTCTTTTTTCCAACATGTGTCACCTTGGCTGTGGAGCTAAGGTCAGTGGAGGCCCTGTGGCCTGCAGGAGGATCTGTTCTCATAACCTTAAAGAATCACGATTCTCCAGGTTGGGGACTGACCTTTTTATCTAAGTGCAGGGCAGACATCTACAGCATCTGGTCTCTGTCCAGGGAGGTGCCATCTGACTGTGTGAGACCCCCCCCCCTTTCTCCTTGAAGCCCCAGACCCCTGTTCAACTCATAAATTCAAGAATAGAAACCTTCTGTCAGTCCCATTCCCTCTAGATTGTGGAACCATGTTTATTCTCCACACCCATGTCACTATGTTCTTTTACTCCTGCTAATCTGTCTGGTGTTCATTTGTTTGCTCCACCAGTCCAAGAAGAACCTCAAAGAGTTAGGAGGGCAATTTCCTCTGTGTTCCTCTGTCACCAACAACTACAACAGGAAGTTGGCTTAACGGACAGCTTTTATTAAGAGTTGAGGGATATTATGATGGGAACAAAGACAAAGGAGATGATAATGAAGATAACAAAGGGAAGAGCAGGCATGGAGACTTAGAAGGTGAGTGTTCCTGTGCTAATCTCAGCTTTCACTTGACTTCTCTGGGCTTCCCCTTCCTTACCTGTGAAGGTTGGATTCGTTCAATGTTTTAAAGCAGGTCTGGGACGGGGCATCAGCTAGAACTCTGAGGACCTCCTTCTGTAGTGGTTGCTGGGGGGTTTGGGGGAACTCAGGCAGCTGTATCTGCCAGGGAAGCCCCCACCAATTGAAAGCTCAAGTTCAGGTGTTGCAATTCTGCATGACAGCTCATTAGCGGAAAGGACTGTCCAGTGATCAGGAGGGAGCCCAAGGCTCTTCCCGGATGTGATGGGCCATGATGTTCAGAACCCAAGGGACTCACTTCCTGTCTCAGGGTCCCAGCACCATAGAGGATGGTGGTAGATGTGCCTGTGTGGTGAGTAGGAATCAATGCCTCCTTTATAACTGGACCCCTGGGGAGCTGGGGCTGGTAGTGTGATCCTGAGACCATGATCATGGAGGAGATTGGAGGGTCTGAGGCTGAAAGACTAATATGACTGTCAAGGATGAAGGGCAATCAGGGAGTGGTGGTTGGAGTCCCAGGACCTGAATGGGAGCAGGAAATGAGACCGGGGTGGTGGCTGGCTGGGAAGAACAGCTGCGCAGGAAAAGACAAACAGGATGGAGGCCAGTGGTATTTGCTTCACCTTTATGGGCAAGAGGAGACCCAGCTGTTCATCTCAGGGACCAGGACCCCAATGGGCAGGCAGCTGGGCTGTAAAATCTCAACAGTAAGACACTTCTCATTGTGTCCCCACTGTCCCCATGGCCAGTGGACAGAAACCCTGGCTACAACATTCTCCACGGCCTCTGTGTCTTGTTTTCTGAGGTGTTAAACGGGTCAGTCTATTCCAGAACTCTTGGAACAGGTACAGGCATGTCATCAAGAGTCCAGGGATGAGCCACACAAGCGTGGTGTGCAGCATTTGGGAACCATGAAGCCATTTGGGAATCATGAAGCCATTTGGCTCACTCAACCCAACCTCACTGTCACCAAAGAGTGGGCTTGGTTGTGTCCTGCATTCGGAACACCTAGCCCGGAGCAACTGGACAAAATGGACCAGGTCCCCAATGGACTGATCCAAGGCAATGAGTCAGTGCCTGGGAGTGACTGAACCTGGTCTGAGTTATTTCCACTCATGCTGAATTGGCTGGTCACTGGGAAAACTGATGACAACCATCCTGCTCCTGTCTATCCATATCTGGGGGGCTTGGTGAATCAGTGCTTTGGTTTCCGAAATTTAGATGCTAAAGATATTATCACTTCCACATTTTCAGAGTCTTGATGCCCGTGGGTCTAATGTCCCAAAGGTTTTTTTGCATTTGTAGTTTAGTGGTAGAAGTCTTGCCTGCCAAAGGAGGCAGTGTAATGAGCTCCACCTATAGATGAGCAAACTGAGGCTCAAGTCCTGAATAGCTACTCATGGTGATTTAGCAAGTCCAAGGCACAACTGGGGCTGAACCCCATCTCCCCTGACAGCCTGGCATTCATTGGGTCCCACTCCCCCCAAACCAGCCCATTCTTCCTCTGTACCCCATCTGTGAAATACCCTCTTTCTGACCTCCTGAAGTCTCGCTGACCTCCAGGGCCCCCGATTTAGCACTGAGGGATTGAGGGTAAATGAGAGAGTGACTTTCCCTGGCGTGTGACTTGTCGACCAATTTGACGAGCATTTTCTTGGCTGGCGCTCTAATCCCAGTGCTTGAGTAATGCCCTGAGACCACATCGATCGGGATCCGGGAAATTCCGACCCGACCGCAGCACATTGTAATGGCCTCTGCCCGGGTGACCTTCTCCCTGTCAGAAAATACATCTTTTCTGCAAGTCCCCAGCCTGCAAACCTCACCCGCAGCCAGCTTAGCCCAGACAAAGGGCTTTGAAATGGCTCAGATAATGCATCGGGGGAAACTGTTTTCCAAGTGTGTAATTCGTCCACTATTAACCTGCAGATGCAAGTACGGTCCTGCCTTTCACTCCCTTCTTCTGCCAAGACCACTCCTGTTGAGGAAAGCCATGAGTGGTGCATGGTGGTAGGCAGGGAGCAGGGGCTCATGGTATTTCCTGAACTCTGATGACCCCCTGGTTACCAGGCCCCACAGTGCTGGCTACCTGGCTGCATGCAGACCTAACCTACCATAAAACTCCACTTGGTTCTGCCAGAGGAGTTATCCTGGCATTAGGCAGAGTGGCTGACATCCCTGGCATCCCTGGCCACCTGCGGGCATATCAGTATGAGTGCCTGATGCAGACACAAGATATTTTCCTTACCTTGGGAAGGTGGCTCAGACCCTCTGAGCTCCAGTCCTCGCTGGTGGGGCTGTAGGGCTGTGCCTTCAGGAAAAGCACATCCTCTTTCAGGATTGGATGATGCCATGGGACTAGACTCCCTGATGCTGGGCTTTTTGGTTTCCTTTTCCAGATGATTCTCTGTCTTGGGCTAAATGATAAATACAATTTTGAAAGAAGGGAATTGAGGAGGAAGAGGAGGGGAATGCAGATAGGCTGGAATGAATTATCAGTGCTAAGTACCATAGAGTGTATGTGCATGGAGAACGAGGGCAATGCTTTCTCCACTGACCCCTTCCCCCTGTTCCTCCATCCTTCCTCTCCTGCCTCCTCCTGTTCCTTTCCTTCTTGTATCGCTCCTGCTATTCTGGCCTTTTATAGTTTTCTGACTTGGCCTGGTCTAAACTGAGCCTGGGGCTGCAGGTAGCAAGACCAAGTAGAAAAAGGGGTCAACACTGGCCCAAACACCTTGATGAGTCCCAGGGACTTGATGAGTCCTCATGTGAGAGCGAGGAGCATGAGAGTATGAGAAGGAATCAGGGGTGGGGTTGCAGAGTCCACATGAAGGTTTTGCACCACTGGATCAGGAGGATGTAGCAGCAAGCAAGAGGAGGCTGGGGGCAGGTACCAGTGAGGTTTTCAAAAGCAATTCAAGACAGAGATGGGACCCCTGGGAGTTTGTCCTCAGGAGGCTCCCGGCCAGGTAAGGAGCTGGCTGACTGTCAAGCCCATTCAACAATGTCAGCTTTGAAGCAGCAACTTGCAGTCCCAGGCCTGTGTGCAACATTAACCAGCTTATGTCTAGTTGAGGATCTGTTGCAGATAATAATCCAAGAAATCGTAAACTAAAAGGGACAGAATTTTCCAAAATTAATGAAGGTTCAAGATGAAAAAATAAAAATCAGAAAAGCAAAAATTATGTTTCAGTCCCTGAAGTTGTGTGTACTCCCTACTTTGGTATTTGGTGTTTTTCACTTGGCAATTGAATGATTCACCTGTACAGCTTCTAAAAAAAAAAAAAAAAAAAAGGCAGTATCTGGGCCTCAGTCCAGAGCTGATGAATCAGGCATGAGAATGTTCCCAGATCTGGACCAATGGTTTGCCTGACCTCTCGAGCATGCGCACAAGGGAGTGCCACCCACTCATGAAACAATAGCATTAACAACTACGGGCGTGAAACAACTGCTCGAGAACTGTGAGCAATCAGGCCAGCTGTTTGTTCTACTCAATGTTAAATATTTGTTGAATAAATATTTCAAAACTAGGCTGCAATTTCCACTGGATTCTGCAGTCTTTCAGTGGCGGGACCTTGTCCAAGTCATCTCGCTGTCCTCTGTGGCCGGCACACAGTGCATGCTCTCTGCATGTGGGTGGGTAAATGTAAAGGAAGGGATGAGGACAGGAATGTCCCTCGAGACATCCTTTGGGAGTCAGGGAGTGGAAGGAATCCAGGTTTGGGCTCTCAAAACCTTGGTTCAAATCTGAGTTGCCTGAGGTTTCCATAGGGGAGCCTTAGGCAAGTTTCTTTACCCTTGGAGCCTCAGTTTTCACATCTGTAAAATGGGACCCAGCACTGATTTCTGCAAGTGTGAGTATGTGCCAGCTCATAGTGCAGCCTCCAGTCGGCACGAATAGACTTGCATTTCGTCTGGGGCTCTGGTGCCAGGTGTGGCTTCTATTTGCTGCTGCTCATTTGCTGCTCAGTGACATCAAAACGGTCAGTCTGGAAACAAGTTGGAAGGCAGGCCTGTGTCTGCAGGCTGACCTGTCCCCGGTGCTCCTGAATTCTCCAGGGAGAGTAGAGCCCAGATGATGCTGAATTTTAAGTGGCCTTGATTAAAAAAAAGAAAACCCCAAAAAATGGTCTGCTTAGCTTTAAATTCATCATTCAACAAAACTCCCTTCTCCCTGAAGCTGTGGAGGAGTTTGGGTTGACATGACATACCAACGTTGCAAGACAACATCATTTAAAGGAGCCCTGTGGCTTTTACATTTGAGGCCGACTGTTTCCCGGCATTTGAGCCAATGCTCAGAGAACAGCTGGGAGATTAGGCACTAACGAAAAGGAAATGATTTGAAATATCCACGCTCCGCTCCCTGCAAATCAGAGCCCTGCGACTTGGCAAGCTTCATCTTTCCTCCCCACCCCTGCCACCCCTATTGAAATGTGTCTCCACACGGGCTGTCTGCAGCCCGCGCTGAGATGTTTACAGCTCTCTCACTCTTGGCTTCCAAGGATGCTTGTGTGATAAAGGTTTGGCTTTGTTGTAGGAAGTGAAATCACCCAACCCGATGTTTCCCTCGTCTGTCTAAGAAATACTGCAAATATTACATCCGGTGGTGCCTTGGTGCCCATAATTTATCTCACCTATAGTTGGACCTTCTGGGAACTCTGGTGGAAGTGAGGAAGGAAGGGCAGTGAGTGAGAAGAGGCGGCAGCATGTCCCGTGATTCGTCCCCTGCCTCCAGGCAAGGACATGTCTCTTAATCCTGAGTTGCCTGGACTCTGGAGACTTCCTCCAGCGGCTGGCCAGTCCTGCTTGTCCAACCTGCTGGAGTCCCCTTGATCATCCAAATGCTTTCCCTTGAGCAAATCATTCTTCCCATGCTTGTTTTCTAAAGTACCCCGATTTCTCTTCTTTCACCTACTCAATTCCCACATCCGTTTTCTTCCTATTGCCAATTAAGACAATTCAAATTTGATGTAGAATGATTGCTCTTCTCCCCCAGACTTTCCAGGGTCATATATTCTAAGAACTTCACAACTAATAAGAAGCTACTTTTCACACTCTGCAGCAGGTGCAGATGATTGCAGGGAAATGATAAAGATGTGTGTGCTATTGCTTTGCTAGCTTATTGGACTTAGGGTGCGGGCTGGAGGAAAAAGGGGGCTCTCTGTATAACCAGATTTGATTATTCAGGCTTGAGCTGAGGCAGGACGAAAAAGCATTCCTTCTCCAAGTGCTTGGGAGACCCAGACATTGGAGAGTCATTGTAGTCTTCCCAGTTCTTTATCTTTCCCTGGGATCCCAGGGTCCCCAACCCAAGATAAGTGACCTGGGTAGACAGACCCTGGGGCTATTCAGATGACTGAGGGGAAGCTGAGAACTTTGTGTTCCTGTTGTATTGCTTCTCTAGCTGGAGAACTTGTACCCCTGGGGGTATGCAGTCCCAAATGAGGAGGTATAAAGGCAAAGAATAAACGGCATTGTATCTTCCTGGGGCATCAGTTTTGCTGGGAGACTTGGGGGTTAAGACAATTTTACATTAAACAAACGGAAAGGTCTATTATGGGATGGAATGCAAAATTACATGAATTCTTGAGATAAAAACCTAAGACTTCAAAAAAATGTTGTGCTGTGGCAGGAGTGCTTCAGGCTGTGCCCCCAGCCCCCCTCGGGGGACCCTGTCAGGCTCCTCTGCCTCGAGAAAGCTTTGGTGGCTGGAACCCTCCAAAAGGCTCTGGTGCAGGTCACCTCCATGGAGGGCCAGCTGTCTGGGAGAGCACCACAGGGCGTCTCTCGGCTCTGCAGCCCATGTAGATCCTTGTGGGGAGCCCAGGAACCATGGAAGAAACCAGAAGAGCTTGCTCTGAACAGCAGAGGGCCTGGCAGGTTGCCGCGGGACAGTGAGCTCTGAGCGTTTGCTCCTCTTACAGAGGATTAAAATAGCCCGTTTCTCCCAGTCATAGATGCATCACCCTGGGGGCCTGTCATTTCCTTGGAAGAAGTGGGATGGATTATGGTTATCAGGAAGGCAGCAACTAACTCACTTTTATTGCAGGAGAACTTAGTTCGCAGCTGTTCCCAGGGGACAGACACACTCACTCACGCACACAGCTACGTGTGCAGAGGCCTCCAAGCACCTACCTGCTGTCCTTGTCCTCAGAGCCAGCCAGATTGAGGAGAGAGAGCAAATGTGATTAATGGGACCACCCCAGGGGACTTGCGGGATGGCAAGCAAGCCAGCGGGTACCACGAAGCCAATTTCAGTAACAGGTTTAAGGGAGCCCTGAGACGGGAGAAAATGCAGCTGACTCAGCCCTTCCAGCCTCCTCTTGGTCCAGAGGGAGCCGCAGGAGTAAAGGAGCTGAGATTGCTGCAGAGACCAGAGCAGGAGGCTTAATACTCACACCTCTGCAGCGCAGTTCCACAGAGACTGGGAGGAGGTGGGCATGGCTGAGGAACAGGGGGTTTCTTTCCATGCCTGGGGTCAGCTCATGCTGCTGGTTTGACCTGTCTTGGAGCAAAATGTGATACTGAGTAGTCCTCAGATGTTTTGTAGTTTTTAAAGTGTTTTCACAAATATTATTTTAGTTAATCTTCATAGTAACTGTGAAGCAGGGATTCAGAGGTTTGGAGAATTATTGTTTATATGTCTGGGTTATGTGTGTGGGGGGGGGGAGGTATTTTATTTGTTCTTATTTTTTGCCACCAGACCCTAGAGTCAGGGCTGGAAATCTAGACTTGACCTTGAGGTCACTGTTTTCTCCACTATTTCATGTTGACATCAAGCACAATGAGTGTTGCTCAGTCAGGGTTGATGGCATTAATATAGGGGTTCCAGGAGAAGATCCAGCTGAGAAGGGACTTTGAAGCTAGAACTTGGTCTGAGATCCCCCACTTACTCCCTGTGTGACCTTGGACAAGTTCTGAACCTCTGAGCTTTTGTAAAATGGGGAAGAAATAGCATATATCATACAAATAAGAGAAATAGCTTACACTATTTTAAACACAGTATCTGGCACATGCATACTAAATTCTTAGTTTAAAAAACAAGATATTACTATCACTTGTTGAGAATAGGGAAAAAAAATACACTAACATGGTTGGCAAGGAGAAAACCCCTCCAGCCCCTGGCCCATCAGAGACTTTCAGAGGATGCAATTAATCCAAAGAAGACAGCATTAAAATTTAAACCATAGGGTAAGTTGTGAGTAAAGCCTAAATTGAACTAGCATCTGTTCACATATATATGAATATATGTGTGTATCTTATATAAAAGATATGTATGTATATGCATATAGACGCACACATAGATAGGTCACAAAAACCTGTAGAAGACATTTTCAGCAGTTTGTTCCTGGGCCATACCCAGTCACTACAGCTGGGTACCAGTGGGCAGAGAGAGGGCCTAAAATTCTTCTCATGTCTCTATGCAGAATCAGTAGATGGGTCCTCTGGGAGGGCAGCATGAGCTGCAGGAGGGGCTCGGCCCCTGTCTGACTGAGGCATCTTACTGTGCCAGCGATGCTTCTCAGTCTTTAGCTCAGACTCGCTCCAGAAAAGCACGTGCGTTCCTATTTGTGATAGGGTTTCCTCACACCACCCGCAAGGAGGGTCCAAATCTCAGGGCACCCCCTGGGAGAGCCATGGAGCTGGGGTACTCATAGCTGAGCGTATCCCTCTTTTTGCAAGCATAGAAATGGAGGCCCAGTGGGGAAGGGAGTCTGTTGAAACCACACCAGATCCTCATCCTCACCCAACTGCCAGGCGCCCGCGGGCCCCGGAGCGCTGTCCACGGTGCTGAAAATTGCTCCAAGCTGCAGACGGGGAGCAGGGGAAGGTCGAGCCACATCTGCTGTGCCTTCTCTCTGGCTCCAGGCTGAGCGCCAGCCTCCGGGAAAAGCACGTCTTCCGAGGCTCCCTGAGTCCTTGACCAGGACTGGGCACAATGCAAACAGGAGAACAATAGGGGATGTGTGAGGGAGCCCAGCCGGAGAGGGTATTGATCATGTTTAAAAAAAGAAACACATACTGAGGAGCACAGAAAAACCTTACCAACGCACCAGCTGGCTTAGCTAATTAGCGCGGGTGAGTCCGTGTCAGCCGCCAGCTCCGAGCCAGGAAGAAAACAATTCGCTCAACAAACAGAACATCTAAAGAGGAACAAAAAGAAAACAGCCACTGTCCCCTAACCTCTGGAGACTGTGCAGTCCAGGGAAGGCATGTGATGGGGCGGGAGCGCCACCGAGCTCGGGTTGGAGTGGGGAACCTGCAGGGGAGGTGGTGATTATTTAAACTTAGACTCACTGCCCTGCCAGGTGAAAGGCCAGGTGGCATCCATATCAAAAGGGGGATACAGTGCTGGGAGCTGAGATGCCCGTTCCCTCCACAAAGGGGATCTTGGTGACCTCAAAGTTCTGGCTGTGAGCTGCCTCTCTTTGGGAACCTTTTATCATCATGCACTAGCCTCCCTGTCTGGCAGCACCCGGAGGAGGAGGAAGGGGAGGAAGCAAGGGAGCAGCCTTTGGTCAGAGCCTAGAACCTGCATTGGGCAGACACCTCTCCCCTGCCCCACCACCACCATGGCCACAGTAGATGAGGCCAGCAGGCAGACCATTTGATCTGAATCTTACTTTTGCCACAGATGAAAGACATCTGGAGGCTCCTCTCTTTGAGTGGGTGTGGCCCAGGTTGACCAACCTGCAGGTCTCCAGTTGTGAGGGGCACATGCGGGTTCCACAGCCGACATTCCCTGGAGAAGAATGGCGTGTATTGCAGGGGAAGGGGACATCAAGGTGGGAGGGGACATAGTTAGAAAATTCAGTTTATTAGATGAATTAATTCAGCTTATTTGGGCTTAAAACTGTCAGATGTTGCAAAGAGAGGACGAAAGGGATGTTAGCAGAGAGAAAGATAAGGGGGAGGGAAAGAGGAGGAGGGGAGGGAGGCTTTCTCAAACTAGGAAATGGGGCACAGCTTGCTCATTCAGGGAACAAATAAATGGTTCAGGCAGACTGGACAGGTAGACTGGACATGAGCTCAAGGGTCCCTGACTGTTCCACCGGACACCACACAGGGGAGAGTCTGACATGAATGACATTTGCACACCCAGTAACTGTTGTGCACCCCACTTCCCAGTCTGTCTCCTCCTTCCCATTGTGCAGGCTTCATGGTCTCTACCATGAAGAGGAACCTCTGAGCAGGAGGAAGCAAGCTCTGGGTAGGATCCCTGCTTTCAGAACACCCCAGGAGGTCAGCTGGTAGAAGGGAGAACTGAGACTTGGATGAGAGCCTATGCTTGAACCCCAGTGCTCTCTTTTCTCACTGGGTGGAGTTGAATGAATTACCCCATCCCACTGACCTTCATTTCAACCGCAGTGAAATGGAGATGGTAACAGTCCCCTCACAGATCTGTTATGGAGATTGTATATGACATTATGCATACCTCCCAAAAGTCACTTTTAAATGACAAAGCACAATAGTTATCAGGAAATAACATACTAGCAAAAGAGAATCCCAGATGGCTGAGCGTTTTTCTGTTATTAAGATTACATGTGGCTGGATCTTGAAGGAAGCAATTTCCAGTATCTTGGAACAGGGACGAGGGACACACACTGGGGAGTTGGGGCCTTCCTGGGTCTGTCACATCACACTGCCTGGTCTTAGCTCCCTGCTCTGAGGATGGGCAAGGTCTCAGGCACAGGATGTGAGTTGGGAGATCCCTTTGTGGAATCTCTCCCTTTAAGTGTAGACTCGACCATGGTTCCCATCTGTGTGTTTGTAAATGTGTTTATGAACGTCCCCACATTCATTTCCATCCATTTTTTTTTTTTTTTGCTTTTATGTTCCAGTCAATAGTTTTTGGCAATGCCTTTGCAACACCACGAACTGTAGACAGGAAATAAGACCCATCCATTTGTGCTGGTACAAGCTAAAGATTTTCAATAAAGTGCCCACATTTCCAGGCTGGGGGAATGGATTTCACTGCAGGAAAAAAAAATATTGTGAGGTGAGAGAAGTGCAGAAAAGGAAAATATTGGCCACTTTAATGATTTAAAGAAGCATAAAAAACCTCCTTGCCTGCTGAGATTTCATATTTCCCCTCCTACCAGTAAGGGGGCTGGGGCAGGGGGTCTGATCCGAACAGTCATGAGAAGTCTGCAAACCCTTCCCAAATACTCCATCAGCTACAGCAGAAGGGCCTTCTGACCAAAGGAGAGGGATTGAGACAGCCAAAGGATAGAAAAGGTGGAAGGTGGACAGAACTTAGGGTGTGGCTGCTTGTTCTCTGCATAGCTTAGCTCTGTAAGAAAGCTAAGCTTGGGAAAGGCAGCATCTTCATTTTATACATAAAATAACTGCAAGCTAGAGTCACAAAATGGCTTTTCCAAGATCGGCCATCTAGTTTATAGACAAACTGGAACAATATCCCAGAACTCCCAGCTGCCAGTCCCAAATTCATTTAACCATATCCATTCTTATTAATGTTGTTATCATAACTACGAGTATAATTATATCACAAAAAGACCACTGAGGCTGCCTGTGTGCCAGGACCTCTGCTAACAACTATAATAACATTATTTCATTTCATTTTCATACCCACTCTAGAAAAATCTGTGTTATCCTTCCCACTTTGGATAAGCAAGCTGGAACCCGGAGAGATTAAAATAACTTACCAAGATCCTTCGGCCAGTAAGTGACAGGGTCAAGTTTGAACCAACTCCAGAACCCATGCCCCAGTCACTTTCCAGCAGGTATTTCTAAAGGACAGAAATGTAGGAACAGACAGTAATGAATGAGACTTCTCAGCTGCCCTACCTCAACAACAAAGAAACACAGTCAAAAATAACTGACTTGAGCAATTTAGAGGCTGGTGGCTCTAGAGCAAAGCCCAAGATGGTTAAATTTAGATGGTAAACAAATGGGAAGCAGTCCCTTTCCTGTACGCTTGCAGTAATTTGAATGGCTTGCAGCAGTGAGTAGTGGGAATTGAGCTATTAATAAAGAGAGCCGGCAGAATGATTTACAATCAGACATTAATATGGAGATTTTCATAAACACAATAATTCACACCCAAGCAGAGCCATAAATGTAAAGTTGCATTAACTATTCTAGTTGGCATGGAATGTCACACACAGTGTGAAATTGAACATTCCATTGTAGTATAATAATGAACTAATGGAAATTTTTCTCTTGGGGGGAAGGGTGGGGCAATGGGCTCCTAGATACTTGGTATTTCCAACTGGCTCAGTCTAGCAGGGATGATCCCTAGGCTCTGCCCTTGACTTACACCTTTTTCCTAAATAAGCTTTTTATCTTGGAACAATTTTAGCTTGACAGGAAAGTACAGAGATAGTGAGTATAGAGACTGTATCCTTCACCCATTTGCCCTCTTCTAACACCTTATCTAATAGTGGTATATTTTTTAAAACTAAGAAATTAACATTGGGACTACCATTAACTCATTAATCTTTTTTCCTGGTTCAGAATCTTATCCAGGATCCCACAAGGTGTTAGTCATCAAGTCTCCTTAGCTTAGCTGCCAGTCTGGGACAGTTTTTCAACCATTCCTTGTTTTTCCTGACCTTGATAGTTTCAAAGGGTGTTGGTTGGGTGTTTAATGGGATGTTCCTCTATTTGAGGTTGTTGACATTTTCCTTATCCTCAGGCAGTGGAAAGCCCACTACTGAGCTGAATAGCCCTTCTCATCACCCTCTCCAGGGGCACGTTATGTCCTTTATCACTTGATCTTGACCAATTGGATCAAGTGTTAGTGCTTGTGTCACTTTCAAGTAATTATTTTGCTCTTTATGCATTCTGGTCTTTGGAGGCTGGTCACCAAGTCCAGTCTATCCTGAGGACTGGGGAGGATAAAACTCTATCTGCCAGAGGAGGAAGTTTCTACCTGTGAATATCAGGTAAAATATCAAGTAAAATAATACTTTTTAAAAATCAACTTTAGATTGAACTCTTTATAATTTATTAAAAAATGGCCTGCCTTCTTAAGCACATGATTGTGAACATAATTTGACTTTTTGGTGAGCATTTCCTCTCCCAAGTTTACTAATTCCCCAATTTTTGTGGCCTTGACTCTCTTCCTATACTCTTTCATCTCTCTGCAGTATTTAACACTGTTCACTCCTCTGTCTTATGGGAAAAGAAATGTCTTTGCCTTCCACTGCCATTATTCTCTTCTGTTTTCTCTTCCTTCTTACTCCTCATCATTCTCTCTCTGTCTCTCATTCATTCTCAACTTCTATTCCCTGTCTCCTTCCCCCAGACCCCCAGAGGTGCTATCTGGGTATTTTGTGGCTCTCTCCTGTTCTCACCAGCATTTCCCAATCTCATTAACTAGAGGACTTCAGTCATCATCATCATCATCATCATCATCATCATCATCATTCAGGTGATCAATATTTCCCACCCCAACCCCATCTCTGTGACTTCAGCCATAAGTTTCAACTCTCAAGCTTATCATCTCTCTATAAGGAGATGGTGTCAGCTCTTTTAATGTAAACCCAAATAATGGTGGCCTAAACAATAGAGGGTTTACTTCCCTTTTGAGGAGCTGGAAGAGGACAGTGGGGAGGAGGAAGAACTCTGCAAGTGCACCTTGTTGTGATGCCAGGGCCTGGGTGTAGCCCCTGCAGGCATGGTGGATGCTGGCTCCTCACATCCACATTCCCAATCAGTCTTTCAGGATGGGGAAAGAGTGGAAGGCACATAGCTTTTTAAAATAGATTGCTCTGGAAATGGTCCATTTTATGCTGCTTATATCATGTTGGGCAGAACTGAATCCTATGGCAACACTCAGTTGCATGCGAAACTGGAAAATAAAATCTCTAGTTTGAGTCTCCATCTGCATAAGAGAGGAGACTGAATATTGGGATAAGTGGCAATCTCCAAAATGGAAACCACCATTTTGTCTATCTTCTGACATCTGAACTCGTACCCTAACTACATCTCCTTTGCCTTATAAATTATTTTATTGTTACTGTTGCTTATTGCCTATTCCTACTACCAGAAGAGGAAACTTGAATAATTTTGATCATGTCTCTTATTTCTCCTTAATAACTTGACTCATGTTTCAGAGCTCCTGTCTACTCTCAGTAACACTCCACAAATTTAGACTTCATCGCCTCTCATCTGAACTCATGCAGTCATTTCATAAATCATCCTCATGCTTCCAAACCCTTATTCCTCCAACCCATCTTTACTATGCTTGCTGATGAAACTCAGTCAACACAGCTCGGTTCCTGAGTCCTACTCACACTCCTCAGTGACTCCCTATTGCCAACTCAGTCAAGTTCGCATTCCCTTGTCTGGTGCTCAAGGCCTTTTGTGATGCCTCTGACCCACATTCTCTCTCTCTCTGCTCTCCGTTCTGCACCATTTGCCTTCTCCTTTACAGACAAATTCTGCCTCAAGCCCCACTTACACTACTTGTCATTATAATAAGATAACAGCTAACTGTATTGTTTTAGGTCAGCCACAGTTAAAGACATGATTATCACATTAAATCCCCACAATAACTCTAGAAGATGAATGACAAAACTATTTCCCCAATAGAGAATAGATGCTCGTAGGAACTGATGCCACTTCTATGATTAGGGTGTGACAACGCTGAGGTTTGTACACAGACAATGTGACTTTAGAACTTGTGTTGTCCTAGATTATACCAGCTCCTATCCCATGGCCGTTCAGGATCCTCCTTCCACTGGGAATTCTGCTTGTTATTCGTGGTAACATCTCCATCATTCCAGTCCTGTCTTGAATGCCACTTCTTCCGTGAAGCCTTCCCTTGGAAGCCTTAGAATTTATGCTTATTTTCTATGTCCCTGTGTCTCTTTCATCATTTAGTGTCACTGCCTCACATGAGAGTAGGCATGTCTTAATATTGGCATCCGAAATATGTCCTAAATATAGCTCACCTCCTCCTCCTCCCTATTATGCTTCTTGTTTTTAGGTCACCAAACACACCCTGCTGGATCCTTGCAGATGCCTTCTTACCTTCCTCTGCATAAGACCAGAGCAGCTGGTGGCTTCCATGTTCCTCACTAAGCATCCCCACCCAGTGGAGAAGAGCTTCAAGGGAGGCCATGCCCCTCTCTCTGGTCTGACCTGCACCTGCCTTTACTTATACTCTAGAATATTATTCACACCATGTAAATTTTCATACGTTCCTGTCTATCTCAGGTTAGTCTGTTTCCTGAAATTTCTTTCTTGTCTTCCTTTGTTAACTCTTACATTAGGACTCATGTTAGCAAGATGACCTTCCAGAAGCATCCTTGAGCCCCCTATTAGGCTAGCTGCTCTTCTTCTCCCCCATGGACGACAGTATCTCATCACACTCAGAGTGATGCTGCTTCGTTGCTTTATGTGTCTGCTCACCCAGCAGCTTTTGGAGGTTAGAAACCATGTCTTGGTCATCCCTGGACCTCAGTCAGCACAGCATATTCAGTATTCAGATGTGGCAGTTTGTTGGATGAACCATAAAAATCAATTATCGTATTATTCCTTAATACAGCGCTATCCCCGGCTACTGAGATTCATAGGGATTATTGGCGATGTTAAAAGTTCCTATTTTTCTATGTTTTCCTGCCATCTGTCTGCTGTCATTTCAGACTGTTGTGAGAAGACTTGACTCTATTGGCTGTTTTCCTGGTAGCACTTTATTGAAATTCCTTGTAAGAGAGAACTCAGTGTATAAATTTCAAAACCAAGATGGCTGCAGTAGTACTCGATCAAGAGTATTTCACAAATGCTGCAGCAACAATGTCAGTTTTGCCTGACGAACATTTTTTTGAATCCCATTTCTGGTTCTCGGTGTGTTCTGAAAGGCTGTGACTTCAGGATCAAGTAGCAGAGCCAGATCCAACTGGGCCACATCTATAGCATCATGCTTCTTTGTCCTTTGTGAGACAAAAGATGGTCCTAGTTTGACCTAGACATACGTTCACTGTATTCACATGTTTCATTTCATTTGCTCTCCCCCAAACCTCCCTTGCAGCTAATATGTTATCTAACTTGGGCAGATAATGCAGAAGACACAGATGTGGGTATATCTAAGGTCACAAGCCAGTAAGTGACTGACTCGTGTTGTGAATCAGGGTCTTCAGTCGAATCCCGTGTTCTCTCCTTTATCCCACATCATTCACAGAACTTTCCTGTGGGAAAATTTTATTTGTCTAAACCACTGTTTTTTCCCAACTGTGGTTTACAACCCACCACTTGGTCATAAAATAAATTTACTGAGGACCAAACAGCATTTTGAATAGCATGGAAGCTGATGGAAAGGAATGGAAGGAAGCAGCACAGAACAAACTAGACCAGAACGGACTGGACCTGTGAAATTGCAGAGGCTGAATATTGTTTTATGAACCCTTTGTCTCATGTCACAATATAAAGGGTCATAGTTTAAACAAAGAAAGGTGGTAGCGGAAAATTTTCTTTAACCATCTTGTCTAAAGTCAAATGTAGGTGTGATTCAGTGTTTGACTTGGGAGAATACTTTCCTCAGTGTTCACCATCACAAAATGCTCTCCTGTGTTGGCCTTTTTCACCCTCCTTCCTCCTTCCACTTCACAGGCAGTCTATTCTCTAGTCACCTTCTTTTCGTCCCTCTCTATCCCCTTAACATAAACCCAGAGCTAACCCTTGACTCGGTCCCTGCGTCTCCCCCTCAGTCCTCTCCCAGTTCCAGTCTCAGGCTTTCAAGCTTCCCCTGAACATCTCCTGGATGCCCCTGGGTCTCTCGGACTCAACGGGTCTGAGTGAATCTGTTATCGGGGGGATAGGGACACCCCCGTTTAAATTCCTCCTTCCTATGGGTTCTCCCGCCTGCGCGCAGCAGCTGCTCAGATATCAACCTTAACAACCAGGATAGACAAGAGATTTATTTACAGATACGGAAAAAAAACCAAACCGAAAGAGTCCACAGCCTCACAAATGTTCCAAACAGAATAGAGTCCCACTTCTGCTCCTCAAGGAGCTTCGTGGGGTTTACCTTAGTCTTAGGGCACTTCTGGTTGGAAATGCCAGGACCTTGACTCCCAATCCTGTCGCTCCAGTTGGTACCAGATGAATCCAACCAAAACAGGTGGGGCTCAGATGGTCTCCCAAAGGCAGACCTGTCCGAGTGTCACCGTGGCTCCGCACTTCACCCGGGTCACCTCTCCTCCGCCTTCACACAGGTCTTGCTCCTCAGGAACCAAGTGCTGGGGAGGTCAGGAAGCTCCAGAGGACCCAGCCGGGTCCTTCTTCCGAGGCCCCAAACCTCCGCGCCTGATCCCAATCTCCAGGCTCTCCAAACCTCCGTGCCTGATCCCAATCTCCAGGCTCTCGCTCTCACTCCACTCTCCACCCTCCTCTCCAAAATTGTGTATCTCTCCACACTCCACCTCCCCTCTTTTTATCCTTCTCCCTGCTTCCCAATGACCATCCCCCCTTGGTGTGTTACCTCCCTTTGCCCTCTGGGCCTGAT
Organism: Uropsilus gracilis; assembly: GCA_004024945.1. Lineage (NCBI taxonomy): Eukaryota > Metazoa > Chordata > Mammalia > Eulipotyphla > Talpidae > Uropsilus > Uropsilus gracilis. Next base: position 48,943 of record PVHY01007376.1, read on the forward strand.
TTCGACCTCTGGACCCTACATTACATAACCCCGGTCTGCCCTGGTTACTTTTAGAGTAACCACTTTACTCTAAAAGGGGGAACTGGCCTCAGGCTAGTTTTAGTCTCTGTCTTTCAGATGCAGATGTCTGCAATGCCCATATTCGGAACTGGGTTCATCTTTGGGTCCCAGCTTCAAATCCACATTTGTCCCTTCAAGCCCACACCCTGCCCCCCGCGGCAGTGAGGGTACCACCGTTCACCCGTCATCCCAGCTAATAGCCTGGGCGTCCTTCTTGACTCCTCTCTTTCTCTCAAGTCTCGACATCTAATCAATTGCCCTGTGCTGTCAATTCTGCCTCCACTACACCTCTTGAAATTGTCTGCCCTGCCACTTTCTTAGTTCACAGCCTCATTATCTCTCATTGAACTACTGCCTCCATTATCTCCATCCTCCAGTCAATCTTTCCCAGGGCTGCTAAAATTTCAAAAAATGCAAATCTGACCACTTTGGTTCTTTATGGAAAATCATGCCCATGGATTCAGCCCAGAGCTGACTGGACAGAGAGATCCACACGTCTCAGTATTCCCCACAAGCCTCCGCAGTTCTTCTCACCTCTTCCATGTTCCCTTGTCTGTCCCCGCATGACCCCCTCTGTGCCCCAGTGGGCATGCCAGGGTGCTGTGATGCAGTGTACAGTGTACGAATGCACATGTTCCCTCCTCAGCCTGAATGCCCCTCTCCCCCCCTCACTCTTACCCACCTGCCAACATCCTACCTCAGTTCTAACTCCATCGCATTTTCCTTTGAAGGATCCTTTTCTGGGGATCCACTTGGAGGCATTCACAGCTTTAAGGCATTGCCCAAATACATTCAGCCTCTTTGATTCCACAGGATTATAATTGCTGGTTTGCATTTTAGGCTCTGGCCCTGCGCTGTGAACATCTCAAGAACTAGTATATGTCTCATCCACTCTCCTGCGCCTCAGGCACTGGCATTAGTAAGTGTTCAATATTGTTTGTAAAATAAATGAAGTCTCAGTTCTGCCCTTTACTAGCTGTTACTTTGAGCAACTCCCTTAACCTCTCAAGTCTCATTTTCTTCATTTGTAAGTGGATGGAAACTAAGAGTATTGAGTGCATCTGTGCATCAGACACCACTTTGTGTTTTTATTTATATTATTTAATTCTTGCCACTCATTTCATCTTACAGATAATAGAAATGGCTCCCCTTATTGGTAAAATAAAGGGGAGGAAGGGATGAAGCAAATTATCTATGGTTGAAGAGCTGGCAGGAGTCAGAGCCAAGACCTGAACTCAAGGCTGTCTGGCTCCAGAGTTCTGTGCCTACATTTACTGCACCGAGCTGCCCACAGAGTGGAAGAGGCTTATCAACCTCCCTGGGATTAAATGTGATAATGTACATGAAAGCACTTTGTAAACTGTTAAATGCTATGAAAATGTGAGATGATATGATTGTCCTTAAGATCTGCCATGGTCTGCAAGCCGTGGTCAGAATGCTCAGAAACCCAATATTGGAAATCATTTCAATGAGGCTGGCTGCAAAGGCCTATGGGAACCAGACAGAACTCTGGGACTCTTTCTGTAGACTACCTGCTCGCTGCTTGTGCATGCAAACAAACAGTCATGCCACAGGAGGCCCAGAGCAGCACACACATGCTGGGCCCAGAGGGAAGCAACAGGTATGCTTGGCAGTTACAGGTTATGCCACCCGGAGGATGCCCCTGTGACACAATTGTGTTTTAGAATCTTCAAGCGGCTTTGTTGTTGCAACATCCCATTTAGAATCTTGGCGTTGTGCTTCAGGTCGCGAACTGTGCTGCTTTTAGCTGCTGCCACCAGTTTGTGAATCATACTGTTTACGGTCTCATGGACACTGTCTGGGTGGCACGCTGCAGAGCGGCGGTGATATATGGCCGTGCTGTGTGGGGAGGCATCGGGGAGCTGCCACAAGAGGCAAGACTAGCCATCAAAATGGACTGTGCTTGGCTCATCACTTCGTCACCCCAAGCCACCAGAAGGGAGCTGAGGGACAGCTGGATGTGCTAGATGCTGGTTTCTGCCCCTTGGAGCTGCTTTCTCCCTGGGTGGCAGGGGTGGTGGGTGAGACAGCATGTATTTTTACTGACCAAATAAACTGTCTGGGCAGTGGAAGGTTAGCCCCTTAATTTCCCCTTTCATCGTTCGAACGCTGCTTAATTCCATCTAACATCATTGCTTGTTAATGTCTCTTGTTTTTTAGTGCTGCAAAGCAACATGCTGTAACCAATCTGGACAAACCAGAGACATGTCTGTAATTTAATGTCTGCTGACCCTGCTTCGTGGCATTTTCCTTCCAGCACAATTTCCTGGGTCAGCCAGCCTTGGGTCCTGCTAAGATCTTTCTCCAAACTCAGTTTATTTTCTTCTCAAGTTGATAAAAAAGAGAAAGGCGGGGGATCTTCACATGATGCTCTGAAACACTGTGGCAAGAGCTTCTCCTAAATATGGACTCAAGTCTTGGAAAAGTCCACCCTACCCCTTGGGCTCTCTGAAATGTGATTTCCTCTAATGAGTAACAACTCGTTCAGGTTTGGGTACTAAGGCAACTACCTCTCAAATTTTGTCCCCTTAGAGGTGGCTGCCTCTGAAAACTGAGTTCTGATCCAGAAATGGAGCCCTGGGTTAGTTTTGGGGTGCAGTGGTGGTTCACTGGATCTGACTGTTCTTAATCATTGCTTGAAAAGTCCTGATACACTGTGGAGTATGTGTTAACATGAGTCTGGCTTCTCCGTTATAAGGAGTCATCCACGTCCATCAACAGTGTGTTTAGATTTCTCTTGGGGCACAGGCATTCTTAGCCCCTAAGTAAAAGAGTGAGGGTCCTATACAGTGGTGTCATTGGCCTTTACCGAGTGCCCATAGATCAGTCCACATTGCTGAGTACATGGCACCACTTTCATCCTAGAACTTGGCGTCCAGGCTCACAGGATACTGCTGTAGTTACTACACTGCAGGGTGCAGCAGGGGTTGGGGGTGGGGAGTGGGCTGCATAGCGTGGCTGCTTGAAAGATGGCAGAAGTGCAACTTGAATCACAAAGTGATTTTTCCTGGGATGAGCATTTTGTAAGATTGGGCTACAACCCAAACCTCTGAATTCCCTGCTCCCCCCTCAACTCTCTCTGTACCAGCCTGGCTCTTCTAAAGGGACTGGATGGAGTAAATCTCTAGAGTTCGCTGGTCTCGTTGCCTCAGTCTTTGGTTGCAATTCCTGTTGTCTTTGGGAGCTCAGGACATCTGCACGGAACCAAATCTTGTCAACCCAGCATCTGAGTTTGCCCCTTGAGATGCTGTCACCGTGCAGATAACAACGTGGCACAGAAGCTAATAGCCCAGCATGGCTCACGGCAGTGTTCGGAGCTCACCTCCAGACTCACTGTGCTGTTACTTATGGAGATGACAGATTTACTGGGGCTCGACTTAATAAAATAACATTTATGGGAATATCTGCACAATTAGAGCACACTTCGGGTCATAAATACGCTCCAACCAAAGCCACATCACACACGTTCCCCTACCTTTGGACACTGCTGTTCTGTAGAGATTGATGGGCACGCCTGCAGGTAACGAGACCCTGGGATCCAGAGAAGGTACTCAGAGAAGCGTTAGGAGAAGCTCCGTAGTACTGCGGAGAGAATCTTACTTCCAATGCCATTCCTTTGGCACATCCCAAGCCCCTATATTTCATGGGGACCCCTGGTTACTGGCCCCGCTGCTGGAGACATACATGTGTGGTTGAGCTGAGGCAAATAAGCACTCACCTTTTGCCTCTAAACTCCACCATATCTCCTTACTTTCTTGGGCTTCCCTTTCCTCACCTTTCAAACTGGGGTGTTGGGTTGATGATCTACAAAGTTAGACCTCAGAGTGGTTTCTTTCTTTCTATTTGTTTTGAGGGGGGGGGTCACTCATTCAACAATCTTGGCTGAAAGCAAAGCATTTGGTCAGCATGCTTTGGGGTGCTGGTTTCCGAATTAGCAGCTTTGAACTCCATCGGAGTCCTCTCTCTGCCTCCCACTCCCAGGCGACACATCAACACACCCAGAGCTGCCTGAAGCCACTCCATCCTCAGACACAGAGCTCAACACAAGCGGGGCCCACAAGTCTTCTGAGCTTCCTGAAAATGTCTACTGCCATTTCCACCCTGCAGTGGTCCTGAGGAGAGAATCATGAGGGAGGCAAGTGATTACCTGACTCTACTGACTCTACTGGGGAGCCACTGGGTGTTTTAGGGCTGTGTAGACATAGCCCGGGGCAGAGCAGCTGGGGTTGGCTGGTGCCAGTGTGCGTGGCCAGTGTCTGGGGACCCACTGGATGGTAACTCATGTAACCATGCAACGGAGCTGCTGCCTTCCCCCCCAGGTCACATTGCCTGATTTGCTGATTTTCTTTCCCCACTGATTTGTTTTCTTAACTGATCTGACTCACTTCACAGATTGTTTCCAATCAGGCAGACACAGCCCCAGTTGCCGAATATGGAGACCCCAGACCCAGCCACCGCCTCTGCAGGGCGCAGAGCACTTTGCTGTAGACACAAATCACAAACCCTGGGAGGCAGAAGCCTCTCACACACGTGCACGCAACAGCCCACACCATGTCCAGGGAAGTATAGACACAGAGCCGCTCAAAGGGCTGAAATGTTGTAACTAGTTACTAACCCAGGACAAATCGTGGCCATTAATAATGAAAAATGCCAATGACATTGATCCACCTGTCTTAGAGTTCACTTGCTTCTCTTCTCGGAATGACAAGCTCTGTTCAGATCCCCCACCCTCCCGAGCGGACAGAATGGATGCAGGGCTGGCATGGATGGGGTCCGGGGAGCCCAAACCAAAACTCTGGAATGGGGTGGGGAGTGCATTGAAGCATTTAATTGGGAGGAACAGCTGGTCATTTAGTCACAGAAGCAGAGTAAAAAGGGCCCTTGAAGCAAGGAAGGCCTGAAATGGTCCCAGGGAGTCAGAGTTGGTAAGATGCAAGGTGAGATGATTGTAAAGAACCTGGTATTGAAATGGGCAAGCAAGCAAGTGGGCCAGCGGAAAGCCCAGGAAAGGTTGCTTTCGGGGTGAGCTTCCCATGAGCTCCTGGCTTCTGGCGTGGACGGGTCAGCTCCAGAGCATCAGAGTCAAGGCATAGCACTGTTGGAAGCCACGGGTGGGAAAAAGAACAGATGGGAGAGATTGAATCGGCCTAAGACAGAGATGGAGAGATGGACCTAAGACAGAGATGGACTCCAGTCATGGACCAACACTCGGGTGAACATGTGCTAAGCAGTTTAGTAGAGGTTCCATGCCCCCTTAAATACCCTGGTAAAGGAACGGTTACAATGTGGCAATAGTGAAGGAATAACCCAGGATCCTGTGGTATGTAGCACCTGGGGTAGGAAGGATGGGGGGATTCATTAGCTAGCAGAAAAACACCTATGGGGGTAAACACCTTTATCTTTCAGGGAAATGTCTCTCTAGTGGGACATTCCTCGGAGGTTAGGGGGCTGCCGGCACAGATAAGAGGCTTGCCAGCAACCATCTCTTGTGTGTCAAAGATGGGTGAGAATAAAGCTGTTCCTTTATCTAAGGTATATCTCTTACTTATCTATTTTTGCTGCCCCATACCGCACCATTGTTTCACACTGTGAAGCTTAAACTGGGCTATTTTTGACTAACGCTGAATAGATCAGTACCTTATGATTCTAACAATTCCAGTTCAAAATATATGGAAATATTATGTTAAGGTATGTTCCATAAATCCCCAATTTTTTCACAGGCTTTTATCATGAATGAGTGCTAGACTTTGTTGAGTGCTTTCTCTGCATCTATTGATAGGATCATATGGTTTTTGTTTTTCTCCTTGTTGGTGTGGTGTATTATGTTAATTGCTTTCCAGAAGTTGAAAAAATAGAAATACATACACATTGCGACAAAAGAACTGCTAAAATGATTAGAACAACATTTCTCATAAAAGCTCTCAATCCAAATGTCTGTTAATAATGGAACAGATCATTGTGACTTGCTCCTGTGGTGGAGTAGTATGCAGCAACATAAAAGAACAAAGGGCTCACAGAGGTGTTGTTGAGCAAAAAGAGCTAGACACAATGTAATGTGTTTCCTTTTCGGCTCCATTTATAAAAAAATTCCAAAATAGTTAAAGCAAATCTCTGGTGATTGAAGTCAAGTGATCACTTCAGGTGAGATTAGTGACTGAAACTGGGCCTTGGAAAGTTCTAGAGCGCTGTGAAGAATTTTGCCCTCATGTGTTTACTCTTTGTTATACTTCACTAAAAAGAATTGTTTATAAACATTTTAGGCAGCTTAGAAAAGGTCATAGGCAGTATGGCCTCTGATGAGGTACATTTCTCACATGAGCATGATCTTATTTACAGATTAGGCAGATGTCTTGCCTGATACCTGAGGGCTCTTGGCTTGGGTGGTTATCTCAGACACTGACTAAAAAAAAAAAAAAGTTCGGGGAGAGTAATCTGGGCATCCATGCCTTTCACCTAGGGAAGAATGCACGGGGCTGGTGAGGCTGTAGAGGAGATGGAGGAGATGGAGGAGAAAGTGAAGGAAAAGGTGAGAGTGTACAGACTTCAGAGAGTAAGAAGGGACGTGGAAACAGGTAAGTGGGTTCACCGGCCTCTCACATCTGGACTCTGAAACCACCATCTGAAGCCACACCCCCTGGAAGTGCCCATGCTAATCACCACCAGCTGACACCCCCTTCCCCACCACATCTGCAACACCCCCACTAATCACTGCCCACGATTGCTTACACCTGTGCTCCCTGCCTGCCAGCCCCCACCACCTGCCTATCTGCCACTTTCAGGCCTCACGCTAAATCAATAACAAAGACCTCCGAGGGCTGCCTCGCTTCTCTGCCGCTGCCTCCCTCCCCCTCAGCCCACGCCCGTCCTCCCCCTTCAAGCCCGACCCATCTGCCCAAGCAGAGCTCTGCGCTGGCAGGACCGGAGGCCGGCTCTCCCTGCAGACAGCCTGGCTCAGCCTGGCATTAGCAGCTGCCGACGCTGCAGTTTAAGAATCACTGCGTCTGGGGGAAAGTCCATTAAAAGACAGTAACAATGTATATTGTGCAGTGACCCTGGGGGCACCCAATTCCACCTTGTTAATGATCTCTTTGAAATAGCCGAGGCTACGGAGAGAGACATGGTTCAGAGGTCCCTTGGCTCCGTGTTGTCAGGACACGGCTGCCTTTGCTCTGTTTGGGCAACTTTCAGGAATCACTCTCATGCTAATGGGAGCAGGTCCCCGGAGACCCACTCGGCCAATTAAAATGCTCTTCAGGTTCATGCTGACCGTCCATCCAGTCACGGGGCAGCTCTGCGGATGTGCCACCTGGCAAGGAGGGAGCTGAAGATCTGGCTGTGTGTTCCACGCTGGGAATGGTCAGGACACTTGGATGGAAGTTCTGTAGTGAACTCCTACCCACAGCTTGGTAAGGTCACCCACAGGGCTCTGGGGCCCCCTGAGAGGCTCCCCCTTGCCAGCCTACTGAGAAAGCATCCATACCCCGGTGGAATATTATGCATCAATCAAAAAAGATGAGCCGATGTCATTCGCGGCCACATGGATGGAGCTAGAAGGAATCATGCTAGTAGAAATAAGTCAGAAAGAAAAAGAGAAATACTGGATGCTCTCACTTAGATGAGGGATACAGGGAAAACAGACAAGAAAAATTTAAAACTAACTCAGCAAAATTGAAGCATAGAGCATGAGAGAGGGATGGGGGAGGGGAGTGGGAGTGGCACAAAAGACTAAGACATGGGTCACGGGTGATAAGGTGGTGGGAGAACCCCGGGGTAGTTAACAATATAAAATAAAACCAAAAAATTAAATAAATAAAAATCGAATTTTTTTTTTTTAAAGAAGCAAGCAAGCAAAGCGAGAGGCGCTATAATTAGTACTCCCAAGCCTTCTCCACATTACCAACAACACCCCCTAAACTGGAGGCTTCGTGATGGGAGACGAATCCCTTGCCACGCACCTCGCCACAGAGATGAGCCTGTGTGTTTTGACAGGTAGGCTGGGAGCTGCCGACAAGGAACCAGGAAGCAGCAGCTCACACCCGGTTTGGAATCACGTGGGGTGGGGACCGGCCTCCCAGAGCCTCCCGGGCAGGAAGCCTTGTTGCGCAGCCAGTAATTCGACATTTAGCGAGGGCCTGCACAGAGCCAGGTGCTGCGAGGTGCAGGGCGGGGCTGAGAACGCCTTGCAAAGGTTTGGGAAATATTGGGCAGAAAAGGGGCGGAGCAGCTGAAACTGAGCTGTTTTGCTCCCACGTTTTTCTTCTATGTTCTTTCATGCCCTTGGGGAGGATGTGGTGATCTTAGTCCCAGGAGGGGAGAGTGAGTAGCCAGGCAGGAGCGTGTCACGTGGCTTGGCCTCCCGTGCCTGCACCTGGCTGCAGAGTCCTTCTCTCACAGGCTTCCTCCTGGGAGGCTGGGAAAGGAGCCTCCGTATGGCCCCTCTGCGGTGCAAGGACACCTATGCCCACCGCTCTGCCCTGGCTAGTGTGGGCAGCTGCAGAGGCCCAGTCTTCAGTGAGGATACAGGTGCCAGCCCCAGTAGAACACAGCAATGTTAGGTACGGTCTGAAGGGTCTATGGTCTCCCATACCCACCCTTGTAAAGGAGATGTGCCCTTCAATGCAGGCGAGGAGGACCATGAGTCTGCACGTGAAGACTCAGAGCTGCAAGCTGGGAAGCCCTTCACCCTAACTCTCCAGGTAGGTTCCTAGTCCTACCTCGTCCTCACAGGACATGGCAAAGTTCTGTCCATCCATGTTCTTAATTCATGACCTCAGCTCCAACCCTCCCCTTCTGCAAGCACACCCGTCCTTCCCTAGCCCTGCTCCCTTGCCATAATTGCCCAAGTCTTGTCTGCTTCCAGAATCTTCCCTAATCCCCCAGCCCACGGGTCCTCTCTAGCCACTTCCGCCCCCCCCAGCCTGTATCACAGCCTCTTTATTACAGCACAAGTCTCCTGCCCCCACTTATGCTCGAGCCCTTCTCCACGTGTCTTTCTTTTCCTTTTGTTACTAATTTTTAAGTTCAAAAGCTTTAGGAGGGAGAGCAGGCGGCACACCACAAACCCTGGAGATGTCAAGTGGATGGTACCCACGTCCTTAAATTGTCATGTAGCGATGTGTTCCATGGTTCTGGACAGCATTCCCCTGGCTTCCTCTAGATGGGCCCTGGAGATGAGCATTCAGATTCCAATATTGGGGTCCTCTCTTCTCTTCCCTGAGACACCCCCACATTCAATTTCTGTGGTAATTTGCCCATTTTCCAAAAGTCCCTCTGGTGGGTTCAGAAGTCAGTCAAAGCCTTGCCGGATCTCAGCAACCCTTCAAATGTGCCCTCTGCCCCAGCTCCCTCCTTCCCCGAGCACCACCCTCCTGCTGGCCCAGGCTCACGGAGCCAGGTGGGGCTGAGTCTCCGGCAGAAGCCCTCTGGGTGCCGTGTGCAGCAGCTGCCGGGCCTGGGGGCCCTTGAGCCGGCAGTGCTGAGGGTACTCGTGCGCCTCACAGGTGCTGCCGCTCAACGTGTGGGAGCCCGTGCGCCCATCATGCGGCCGTGTGAGCGGCCCTCAGTCTCCAGGCCAGCGGTGTTGGCCCCTGGTCTGCGATGGAACTGGGCTGGGAGAGCTGGGGGTGACATCATTTCTGTCCCCTTTGCCCTGCAAGTTTGTGCACGTGACCCAGGTAAGGGGGCGTCCAGGAGGGAGGCCATGCAGAAGCTGGGGTGTGGGGAGACTGGACTTTGGGTTTTAGGTGAACCCCAGCCTGTTTCAGCTGGGTTCCCTGGATTTGCATGGTTTGCCGGCTTCCAGCCTTCTCGCTTAAAATGCCACTAAGAGCCAAACCCCAAGGGGCCCTCCAGGCCGGGCATGGCTGGTCTCAGCCTTCTCTTTGTCCTTCAGAAGGGTCACCTTCCCTGCACAGTGCTTTCTGAAGGCCTGGGGTCATCACCTCAGAAATAGGTCAGATGGCTCGCTTGGGACTCGGCGCTGTCTGGGGTAGGGCCCAGACTCAGAGTACCCCAGCCTCACGGGGGGGGGGGTCATGAAGGGGTGGGGTGGTGGGCAAAATGGTAGCAACTTTCCAGCTGGACTGGAAGGTCAAGCCTCACTTCCGGGCAGGTTATTGCAGGCATCCATGTTGTGTCCTTGCAGAATCCTGAGGGCACAGAGGTGCCTGAGGTCCCCAAGGCCCCAAACCCACCTGGTCACAGGCACAGCCTGGGTCGGGGGCTCAGGACATCTCACAAAATACCAGCCCTCAGGCCCCTTCTGCTCTTGTGGCCCTGATTTTGCAGCTCAACAAACACCCAACCCTATGCTCAGTAGGTGTAAGAGCAAACCATGTGACTCTACTGCGAGGTGCCCAAGCCAGGGGCTGTGTAGCTTTTTGCACTGGGATTTGAGGACAAAGGAATCAAACTTCGTTAGCCGAGAAACCTAGGAGAGTGGACTTGGCTAAAGTCCATTTATTGTTGTTAATTATAAGAGCCGATCAGCTGCAGCCCGGTGGCCTTGCAGCCCGGTGGCCTTGCAGGACGTCTCGACCATAAGCACCTGGTGGGTGCCGCGTGCCCATGGGTCAGCCTGAACCAGGCTAGCCTCAAGCTCTGTGATCTCCCTAGCAGCCCACGTGATAAGCTGTGACTAGAGAGTGCGGGAATAACCAGCCTGGGGGAATGGGCAGGAACAGCAATGGACCAAGGAAATTTATGGCTGCAGGTGTCCTGGCCAAAAGTGATCAGTTTTTTTAACCCCTTGTTCACCAGCCTATGGTGGTTAACATCACATTTTTTGAACATTAAATTTTGGTTGAATTTTGGAACATCAGAATTCTGGTCTTCCATGCCCTGTCTTGTCCTGGAACCCTTTCTGCCTCAGTTTCACCTTCTCTTTTCCAGTTTGATTGCCGCTTTGTTTTCTCTCGTCTAATTACTCTGGCTAGGATCTCTGATACTATGTTGAAGAGTAGTGGTGGAAGCCAACATCCTTGTCTCATCCCTGATCTTAGGGGCAATGGTTTCATTTTTTTAGCATTTGAGTATGATGTTGGCTATGGGTTAGTCATATTTGGTTTCTATTATGTGAAGATAAGTTACATTTATTCCCACATTATTGAGTTTTTTTAGTCATAAATGGGTGTTGCAGCTTGTCTAAATGCCTTTTCAGCATTTATTGAAATGATCATGTGATTTTTTTGTTATCTTTCTTCCTGTTGATCCGATGGCATTGATTGATCTGGGTGTGCCGAACCAACCTTGCATTCCCGAGATGAAGATTTCTTGATCATGACAGATGATTCTCTTGATCTATTGCTGGATTTTATTTGCCAGGATTTTGCTAAGGATATTTGTATCAATATTCATCAGAGATGTTGGCCTATGATCTTCTCATGTGTGTGTTATCCTTGTTTGGTTTTAGAATCAAGGTAAATTTAGCCTCATAAAATGTATTTGAGACCTTCCCATTCTCTTCCTTTTTTTTTCAAAAAGAGCACAAGGTCCTCCTTGAAGGTTTGGGAGAAGTCGCTGGAGAAGCCATCTGGTCCTGGGCTTTTGTTCTTGGCAAGACTTTTGAATACCTTTCAATTTCTGCACTTGTGATTGGCCTAAGCTACCGTAGGTAGTTCATCCTGGTTCAGACACAGAAGGTTATATGAATCTAAGAGTTTGTGTGTTTCTTCTGTATTGTCCAATGTTCGCATAAAGAAGCACATGTAGGTCCTTAGGATCCTTTGTATTTCTGCAGCATCTATTGTACTTTTGCCTCTTTCATTTCCAATTCTTTTTATCTGGGTTTCCCCTCTTAGCGAACCTAACTTAGGGTTTATCAACTTAGCATCTTAGAAACTGTTGCTCTGAAGTCCTTGTTAAGTCTCTTCTGGTGTCCTTCTTGTATGTCTCCGTTCACTGTGCCCTTGCTTTTCCAGCCTGTGGCCAGCTGCCCCTAGGTGTGTGTGCCTTCTCACATGTTTGTGGTGTGCACAGCAGGGTTAGCTTTGTTTGTTTCCCTTTGTTGACCTTGATGACAGGTAGAATTGGAAGCTGGGGTCTAAGACTTGTTCCCAGTCCTGTGGAGGAATGAGGCTGCTCCAGGCAGATCGATCAAGGCTGCTTCCTCTCCTCTCTACAAAACAAGCTCCATTCAGTGCCTCTGGGATCCTAAACCCTGCTTCCTTGCTGGTCCCTCTGCGTAGATGAGTTCTGAGTAGATGTGTTCGAGCCATTGGCAAGTAGCACGGGGCATGACATGTCAAGCACAAGCATCTAGACATAGATCACGATACTGCACTTCCGGGAAGGGACTCAGGTGTGGGCATTGGACCCAGGTCACCTGGCAATAGCTGCAGCCAGCCCAGGGGGCCTGCCTTCCAGGTGCATGTTTGTTATCTCCTCCATGAAGCCCCAAAGTAACTTCCATTCCCTTGTCCTAAGCTCTCAGACACCGTAGCTTACTTCTTTTGTTATTATTTTTTAACATATAGTTACTTTTGCATTTGCATTTCTCAAGGAGAGTGTGGCCAGGGCATGGAGGGCCGGGGTGAGAGCCTCATCATCTCTGCTCTTCCATGGTATCTAGCTCAGTGTCATGAACAGTAGGTGAAGGGAAGGAAGAAGTCAGGAGGGAAGGAGGAGTGAAGCTGATGCCACAATGAGAAACAAGCTGCACGGAAGAGCAAAGGTTAGGGGCCAGGGAAGGTCCGGTGGGTGTCAACCGCCCCACCCTCCAAAGACTCCCACCTGCTAGAAAGAAACTCTATTGATGCTCATTATCTCACCTGCCCTTGCCATGGAGTGCCCACCTGGAGTCAGGCTCCGTCTGCCCGAGGCAGCTGTTCCCCATGTCTGGGTAAGAGTTGTGGAGGCTTCAGCTGGGGGCTGTGAGGGGGTGTAGCAGAAGGAAGGATAGCTTTTCCCACTTCCAGATGGCAAAGGTGAAAAAATACAAAATCATGCCCACTGTTTCCCAGCTACCCCTAAGCTGCATCAGCATTCTGTCCTCAGCTACCAAGCAAGATGGGGGTGGGGGGTGGAAGTCAATCAGGCATTGCTTTGACTACACAATATCAAATGCTTGGTATCAGTCTAAATTGTAGCAAGACCTGCCCATCAGATGGACTGAATTAGCTGGTATATTTGTCACCGTATTAATGGGTTTTAACCAAATCACCAGTCATCTGCACCATAGCAGGGTCAATTACTCTCGCAAAGTCTTCAGATATCCCCAATGACAGGTTGATTTGGTCAAACAAGAGGCCTGACTCACTCATCAATGACATGGCCAATTCACCTGTTCCTTTGGCTTTGCGCCGACTCGGCCTCCGTCACAGACTGGCCACACTTAATTAAATCAGCAGTCAGAAAGATTCCATTGCTCCTCCATTCTCCAGCCCCATGAATGGCAGAGGGCCAGAAATAGGGCCTGTGGGATTATTCATGAACTCCGGTGACTCACAACCAACTAACTTTTCCTCCCTGCCTCATGTTCCCATTAAGATAGAGACAGGTTTTGATGTTTATTGCTCTCAACATACTTGCTTAAAAAGCCAGCTAGGTCTCAGGCTCGGTCTAGGAGGAATTAGAAGGAAAATGGACATTAACTTCAGGACCTCTTATGTTTGCCTTTAATATCAGCCTCTTTTATTTTAGATCACCTATCCCTGTCTCTTTTCCCCCAAAGCAGGTGCCTGCTGTGTTCTTGAGTCCACATCCTCTCCTCTTCTTTCTTGTGCCTTTCTCCTACCTTGGGTCATTGTGCAGCCATCCTTTCATTTGTTAGTTTAACAAGAGGTGTTGCACACCTATGATGTGCTTAGATGGTGCCTGTGGTGTTGGGATGGGAATGAGTGCAGCAATGGGGTCCTTCTGGATACCCCTTCTGGATACAATGCCTTCTGGATACAATACCTTCCTAGAAAGGAGTGAGTCAGGGGGTTGGGATTCTTGGTATCATAGGAGGCCCAGGAAGGAAGGGCTCTCTATGAGAGCAGACAGAACTTCAGTGACTCCCTGAAATAAGATCAAGGAGCTCTCAGTCCTTTCTCCTTCTGTCTTGGATGAAAACATGCCCCCCCCCTTTTCATTGAGCCAGGACTTTGTGTAGCCTGAAAATGATGAAGATCCCCATCCTCCAGGATAATATAATGGATGGGATTCTTTGTCTCACTCGCCCATGTAAACAGTAGTAATGGACAGGACCAGACAGGAAGTGGATTGGTCTCATCTTCACCCATCCCCCAGGAGAGCACAGGTCTGCCCAGCCCAGCCATCCCAGTCATAGCCTGTGTTTATGGTGTCCTATCCGTCTTGGAACCCAACGAGCCCACCATGTGATTGATGGTGTTCCACTTGATAGGGAATGGAACAAGCAATGATTTGTCATTCACCATAAAGTACTGCTATTTCATCTGCTCCCATTCCCTGGGACACAGCTCTGGCTGTTTGCTCTATGCATCAATTTATAGTTTATCCTAAGACTAATGATGCTGTGTTTAAGAGGCAAGGTGGGGCTTTGTTTTTGTGTTCTACCAGAAGAGGATTACATTACTGATTGATCGTACGTGGCTGGCTGAGGCAAAAACATTTTGAATTGATACCTGGATTTGGACTACAATCAGCTTCCTGGACAATTGCCTCTTGGTGCTGAATAGATCAAGGAGCCACAGCTTTCTAATAGGGCCTCAAGGAGATTTTGACAATCCCTGCTAGAAGTGAGCAGTTTGTTGCAGTGGATGGGAGGCACATAGATCATTCCGAGGTCGGGCTGGGTGGTGGTTGGCAGGACCTGAGGACGTGCTCTAAGACCCTATGGCTCCGGGAAGGAAAGTGGGGCAGGGGCGGAGGCATGCTGAGGAACCTGCTCCCTCATGGACAAACACAAGACCTCATTTGTGACACTTGCCAATTTCCGTGGTGTAAATACTCCCACCATGGGGGATTTCATGCTACTAGTGTAACATCCCCAAACAGATTTGGGAAGCAGGAGCATCTCTTGAGCTCATGAGCTAATACAATTGGCCCAATGAGCCTCGGAGCAAAAACTCGTCGATTACTATTTATTGTTTACTGTCCTGTTCCAGGGAGACTTTTTTTCTAACAAGGAAATTTGGCACTCGGGGTAGGTCTGCAATTTGTTCAAGATCACACAGCTATGAAGTAGTTGAGTCTTGCCCAGAGTTTGCACCCTTTTCTCAAACTCCTGTAGCCCAGGTCAGAGAGTGAGCGTGTCAGTCCCGGGCTTGAGTTCCGAGGTACAGGCTCTCCCAGTGCACCAGGCTGCTGCTAGGAAAAGGGTAGGAAAGATCTCAGGAAGTCAGCTTTTATCTAAGCATCTGCCATTTAAGTCTGATTTATCCTGTTCTTGGCCCCTAACTTGAATCCGTGGGGGAATTCAGGTCTGCCTTGGAACTCATTTGCCAATTTCTACAGCTCCAGTAACTTCAAGGGAAAAAGGGATAAACTTCCATGGTGACTCTTGTTGGAGTCTGGGGAAGAAACAATATGACCCCTAGGAGATCCCAATCATAACAGTCCAAGAAGTCAATTCAGCAAGCAATTTTTTTTTTTTTGAGACTAGGTCTTACTGTTTTTGCCTGTGGAACTGCAGGCTCACATTGCCTGGGGTACCATGTACTCAAGCGATCCCCAGCCTCAGCTTCCCCGGTAGCTGGGATTACAGGTGCGTGCTACCACGCCCAGCTATATAGTTTTGGAACTACGTCTCACTGCCTAGTCCCAGCAGGACTCAAACCACGATCTCTGGCCCTGGCTGTTGCTTCCTAGGCTGCCACTTACAGGCATGCACCACCATACCCAGCCTCAACAAGCAATTTGGCTGAAAAACGAAGTCACTTCCCTCTTGCATTTGTTTTTCTTCGCTTCTAATTTTCTACCCTCCATCTTTGCTAGTTCATTTCCTTCCTGAATTTCTGAAGTAAATGAGCCAATTGCGTTGGTGGGGAGATCTTAGGGGTTGGAGCTGTGACCCGCCCTGGCGTTCTGGCTGGCAGGCTGCGGTGTAATGCAACACAGTGGGGCATTAATGACCATTAATATCCAGGGAGGAAGGGCTGAAAGGCCAACCACGTAATTACCATTTATTCATCATATCAACTGGTCCTGAGCTCCTTCCAGCAGCTTGTCGGATTGTCCCAAAGTGGGGAGTTTGGGAGGAAGGGGAATAGAGTGGAAAATCAGCCACCCTCCCCTACCCAGCTGCTGCCCCCACTGTGGCAAAGACTGCAGGGCATTGAGGCCCCTGGCAGGTGGTCTTTGGTTCAAGGTGAGCCAAAAGCTCCAAGGCAGGTATGGAAGGTAAAGCACAGTGAGTGGTCAAAGAGTGTGACTGGGTGGCAACACCAGGTGGTCCTCTCCTGACCCATCTTTTCTCAGAATCATGTTCAGTTGCAGGAGCGGGTGTACACGGGAAGCAGAGGGGGGATAGGGCCATAGACATGACTGAAATCTGGCTCCCAAGACAGGTCATTTCCTGAGGACACAAGAACAAGGAGGCGATGCGGCCACTCTCTTGGCACCCCACCCCAGGTGTCTGGAACATCCAGCTCCCCAACCCTGTCCCAGGAAGTTGAAGTCATTTGGCTTCTGGGTATTCCAGATCTGGACAGGGATGGTGAGGAAGAGATTAGTGCTATGTTTTTTCTTCCCCCCCGGTACCAGCTTGACTGGCAGCCTGGGCAAAGAAGAGCCCATTCTAAATGCTCCCTGGGGTCCAGAATGGAACTCATTACATCAAACCTGCCGGTAGCCAGCAGCTCTGCTTTGTGAGCTGTGAAACAAATGTTTATCCACCACTCAGTGCGGTTCAGAGCTATTTAAGGAGCTCAGGGTGTTGAGCTGCAGGCAAGAGCTGTGTGAGTGAGGCCAGTGCTGGCACAGAGCGGGGTGGACAGATCCAGGGACTGGCTTTCACCACCCGGCGCAAAGAGTGGAGGGCACAGGGGTGGGAACAAATGTATCTCTTTCCCCCCCTTCCCACCTTTCATCCCATTCACCCCTTCCTCTCATCTTCATTTTCCCCCTGTCCTCCTCCTTTCCTGCCTTTTCCTTCTTTCTTCTGCTTTTCCTTCCTTTCTCGTTCCTTCCATTCTTTCATCCCTCCTCCTTTCTCTCCCTGTGGATGTGCTTGTGGTTCCCTCCTGACACTCCAACATGCCTGCTTCCCTCTTACAGAGACCATGAACTTCAAGAAATGAACCTAATAGAATAAAGCTAAAGCCCTGCCCTCACCAGGTCTGCAGTCTAAGGGGCATCCAGCCTCATGCGACCCTGGCAGGCAGTTGCCAGTGAAGGGCTCGAGACCTGCAGCCTAGATCATCCAGTGTGCCTTCCAGGGACTTCCTGGCTGGTGATGGTGCTGGGTGCTCCCAGTAGTGCTGCAGCCCCCAGTTCCCTGGTCATGTTTGGAGTTTCTGAGCCATCACAGATCGCACGAGAGAAAGAGCCATTGATTTCAAAACTTTCTTGAAGTAGCTAGCTCTTCAATTTGTGTATAAATGGCTTCATTTTAAGAGGTGTTGGCGAGGGGACCCAGAGAGGGCTCGGGTGAAGGGATGTTGTCCCTCCAGGGAGTGGCAGATGCTGGAAGGACTTTCCTTACCCAGCGTGGGAAGTCAGGGGGTCGTCGTTGCTCTGCTTCATTCCATAAGGCCGGCACGGAGCCCACCAGTCTGGTCAAGGGGAGGAGGCCAAGCCTCTGCTGTTGACATGGTGTCCTGTGTTTTTTCCGTGGCCAAGTGTCAGCCTGCTGCTGAGACTCGGGTGGCTGTCTGCTCTGCTGGGCAGGGCTGTGCTAAGTGAACATGAGTTCTAAGGCCAGGGCCGTGCGCAGCGTGCCGTCACTCCACGTCAGCCACATGACGTCACTCGGAGCTTCCATTCCTCATCTGTGAAATGGCGATAATCCCTGACTCACAAGACTGTTCCAAGGGTTACGGCCACGCGTAAGTGCTTCAAGAGGGTCTGACGTAGCATAGCCCGGAAGCACGCACTGTTATGACTCGTCCTCTCACAGAGGAGCAAACCCGGGTGCCCAGCAAGCAGTGACCAGTCCATGTCGCGTAACTCAGCTTTGAGCACCGTTCCAACAGCTCGCCCAGCCAAAAAGCTGCTCTGAGCTCCTGATAACCCCCCTCTTCCCTCCCGTGTCAAACTGCCACCACCTTCACTTGCCTCCAGGTGCAGAAACTCAATGTATAGGCCCCATGGTCTGAGCTGAAGGACCCCAAGATCCAAGCTCTGACCCTCCCTTGACCCTCCCTTGACCCTCCCCTTGCAGGTCCAGGCCCAAAGGTCATGGGTGGGTGAGCCAGAGCCCTGCTCTACCTGCCCTGCACACCTCTGACCCTCGAAGTTGAAGAGTAGAGGGGAGAGGAGATGCCTCAAAATGGGAAGGCACTCGGCAACAGAGGGCGCTATACTCATCTGACTTTGCAGGCAGGTGGCTTTGGGTCTGTGAGTCTTGGTGCCTTTGTCTGTAAAGGGCACCCCCTCTGCCCCGAGGGCTTGCTGCAGGGCTCATATGCAGGACAGGATGAGGCTCCGCCTGGCACCACCAGTGTGTTAGTGACCTGGCATGGACAGAGCAGCCCTGGGCACTGTGGGTGGGGAAGGAGGCCGTTGTCCTGGGATGAGCATGGGCAGGCGGCCAGCTTCAGTTTGGGGCTGCCTTTGGGGCCAGCGTGGACATTGCACACTCC